>JAMZEH010000062.1:568476-704032 GCA_024699665.1 Ostrea denselamellosa
CAATAACGACCATTGCGGTAGTTTCAGATCACTTACGACAGTTGCGGACCAGTCTAATTACCCGCATAAAGGCAACACGGTAACAGATATTTATTTACAAAACTTCAATCTTTTAATAAAATATGGCAAACAAAACCATATATTTATTGTTGATACTGACAAAACTGAAAAAACCCCACAAACAAAACCCCACGAAAAAAAAAAAAGGAAAAAGGGGGGGGGGGGTTCTCAATAACCCCTACAACTTTACGGAGTGAAAGAACCTCATTGAGCCAAACATGATAAACATTAGTCAAATTCTTCTACATCAATTCTCATGAATTCACCTTCAGGCATCTCTCGTAGTGCCTGTACAATGCACTGCTTACAATTACTTATGTCAATATTTTCTCCGTCATATATTTTGTAATGACATGGAATAACTACCCCTCCCCCTTTCTCATGTTGTGCAGGCCAAGGCGGAAAACTGGGCACGGGGTCACCTGCTGGCTCACACAAAATATATCCTCCTTTATCCAATATTGTTCTAAAACACCCAGCTAATCCTCTCGGGACATGTCCAACTGGAAGGTCCGCAATATCTTTCAGAAAAAGGTATCTTTTTTCGTTGGTTAACAAGCTATGGTCAGAATTTGGAAACGCAGACAATGGGGGCATCCATACCAAACAAGCACACCTATCATGAATATTTGTGTATTCCCTATCCACCAAGAGATGAGTGACAGAATCAGTATTTGGCGGTCGAATTTGATAATCATGAAAACCTTTGATCACTGAATTTTCTAATCTGATACAAGGCCGAACCAATTTGTTGACAGGTAATTCATGACTGTGGGTGGATGATGATTGTGCTGGTGTTAATGTAGTGGATGATGATGATGGAATCAGTGGTGCTACAGAAGTAGATGATGACTGTGCTTGTGAACGAATGCAGCTGGCACTGTCATCCTACAATTAACAAAATGCATCTCATTATTTAATACATTTGTTAAGCTCAATTGATAGTGTCTCTTTTCCTAATTAAATTTTTAATTGTTACCTTCACCAATGATGTCTTCATTTAATTATTATTGGTTTTACAATGGTAATTTACTTTTCTTTCCAGAATAAAGTAAAGTGACATTTAGTACCAACTTTTATTTGAAAGTTCAAGAAATTAAAGACAGGGCAAATGAAAGTCCAGGTGCAAAAATGTTCACTCAAGGATTGTTTACAAATTTCATGTAAAATTACATGAATAGAAATTATCTAATCACACTCATATTTCTCAAATTTTCAAAACATCAGGTCAGAAAACATCTGTAATAACACACTGTTACCCATCTCATACTTTTTAACTTTGTCATTTAAGCTGTTATATATATATATATATATATATATATATATATATATGCATCACAGTGGTCTCATTCACGGAAAAGTTTTTTAAATAAATGATCTCTTCCTCATCTCGATTGAATGCAAATATGCAGAGAGTAAGGATGCCAGATTTATCACATGTGTAAACAGAAATATATGAATATATGCATGTATAGCCTTTTTGAATATTTACAGAAAAAGTAGTGCCTGTCATGCATCTCCTTTACTCAGAAATAAAATTCATTTTGTAACAAAAGTATTAAATTGTCTAATAAATTCTTTTTATCAAACAAAAATAAAAAAAATGCACACTTGAAATGCAAAATATTTTACAATGTTTATGGTGTATTTCAAAATCAATAATAGTGTGCATTTATATTTCCAATGTACAGTTCAATAAACGTAGTAAGATCAGAAAAATGCAAAGCAGGCATAAATCAACCCTTTTGTAAGTGATGATAAGCACATGATATAATTTCACTAAGAAGAAAACAAGTTTGATACCACCCCCAAACAATGACTACTGCTAAACGACGTGATCCGCAACTACCGCAATAGAAGGTTCATAATTCTTAATTATTAAAAATAAACAGGCTTCTTAAAATTAATGCGCTACATTTGAAGAGAAAGGAGTTATAATAAGTAAACATTTCATAGAGTTGTAACAATTACTTACATGTTTTGGTACAATACACAGAGGCTTTCCCGTTGAACACCACGCGGTAAGATGTCAAAAAACCGATCTGCATCATTGATGCGCTTATTTGAAATCGCATTAAAGTGTCTAAACCGGACGAGGTAAAGTGTGATTTTTTCTCCAAAGAACCATTTTATTACATATTTCATGCTGGCTTTACCTATTAGTATTTTTTTAAAACGGTTATTAATTTATAGTGCATATTATACAATAAAGTGATCCGGAACTACCGATGATCCGGAACTACCGTAAGCACTGTATATATATATATATATATATATATACAAAGTCTCTTTTGTTGGACCAAAATTTAAAAAAACTCTAATCTAAACACTTTTCTGAAATATTTCGACCTTGTAGTCTTGCGTTACGTTGCTATGATCAATTGATCAATAAACACGACTGACGAGGACCGGTAACACGGTCGAAATATTGTAGCGTAATTAATTTCCGAGCATGTTTAATCCAAAATTGTATATGTAATAACTCCACACAAATCCACTTCGTTCCTTTTTGAATGAAAACACAACGTAAAGTTCACAATCTATTTACTTATGGTGATAAATCCAAATTAACATAATTACAACATTTGATAGACGCGGTCAAACTTGCCCTTCCTATACTGACTAACTTTACACTGACTCTACACCGACTGCAAACTGATTCTGTCTAAAATGAAGTTCCCCTTATATATATACTAGGCAAATTCACTCCTCCCTTGACGTATAATATTTACTCCTCCTTATAAATAACTCCTCTTTACAAAGCAAAATCACTCCTCTTTACCAATATAACTCCTCTTTACAAATACAGGTCGCGCTGAGGAGTTAGAAATATATAGACTACTAACTTTCAAAAAGAAATACTACAAACTAATCTATGAAGTAACAATAATAATAATAAAAAAAATAATAGTCACTAGTTATAGCAAATTTGCACTACAATATTTCAGAATAGTGTTTAGAGTGCTTGTTTATATATATATATATATATATCTATATCTATATCTATTTATTTATATATATATATATATATATATATATATATATATACATGTATATATATATATATATATATATATATATATATACACATGTATATATATATACATGTATATATATATATATACACACACACACACACACACACACACACACACACACACACACACATATATATACCGAACTTGGCACACATGTTTATATTTCAAAATATATGTATGTCTGTTGTGAATATTTTCATGCATTTTTACACCTTTGTTTCTTAATACTATGCTTCTATGTACAATATTCAAGTTTTGTGTTTAAAGTGGCATATAGGCCTATGGGTCGGGTATTCGATCTAGTTTTATATTAAATGTTTATGATCATACTGTATACACTTGTCACTATAAATAAACTACTATTACAATAACCTTAAAATAGGTCCTGTGTTATGACAGGTGTTGGCGCGTAATGAACTCTCACTGCTGTTAAAAAAGCCATGAGTGCTAAGGATAGGTCTAAATTTGTCATACTTCACCTATAGCTGGTGATGTCTCACTATCAGAAGAAATTTTCGAAGGATCGTAAAGCAACCAACCATGATATGAAAATAGTCATAACCATGTATGTGGCTAATGTATCATTGCAATGTAATTATATATACTGTATCGACGCCTTAAACTTTATTTATTGAATATTATATTTGTCTATCATATAGTGCAATGCAACCCAACAAATAAAATTCCCAAGCGTCTTGCAGAAAATAAATGTCTTTAATATCTATATAGTCTGATGTATAATAATCAATTAAACATTTCTTACAACCTTTACTTTTATATAGTTGATAGACTAGTAGAAGCTTGTCTACTTGCTTTTTTATTAATTTTGAGAATCTTATATAATGTAAATGTTAAACTATACAATAAATAAAATAGTACAATAAAGAAAAAATGAAATTGCACAGTACATGAGAATATATAGTAAATCCAATGGTAAAATAAATTATAACTGTCATTGAAATAGATGAAATGGTAGAGTAGGTGAAAATTCTTACAAATGCGGTGTCTAAATATCTGGGATTTAAGCACACACCGTTATTTAGACATTGCAATTATGAGAATCTTATATAATGTAAATGTTTGAAATGTTGAATCAGTGAAATAGTAAATACAAAATGAAATGTTTCTTTATATCAAAACGAAGAGTAAATAACATGGAACTGTAAATTGAAAAGGTGAAATACTAGACTCAATGAAAAGCACAGTTAATATAATAGTACAATAAAAGAAAGGATATGATCAATAAAATACGTACAAAAAGTAATAGATAAATTAGTTCACTAATTGAAAAAGATAAAGTTGTGCAGTAAAATATTTAATATAGTTAACATAGGTATGTACACTCGTCGATTTTGTTGCTTGCACCTAATGACCTTTGATCAGGGAGGGATGTTTATTGTTTCACGCCTGCGGATACACGGAGTGTAGGTATTCGTAGTCTGATCGCAAGGACCATCGTTTGTTTTACAGATAAATACAGATGGCATACTTTATTGTGCATCTATGTCAGCATATTTTACTTTTGGCAAGGTTATGCAAAGTAGAGGAGTTGGTCATCTGTATTTGGTATGTCTGTTTGCTATAGCGAAGGGGAGGCTTTCTGATCACTTTGTTTGTTGTATATATGTCGTCTCTCTCTGCATCCTGAACAGAGAAAGGCAGACACATTCCGATCCAAATTGTGTGTCATTTCTTCATTTACTGTAAAGCATAATGAGACATTGTGTGTCTCTGAGTATGTATATCTGCCTACCAAGATCAGGGCAGACGTAGTTGCAGCAAATTGTCTGTCGCTTATCTTGCTATTAAAGGAAATATGTATTTTGAACAGGAAAACAAAATATTTCTGATTCTAAAGATACGTGATTGTGAAAAAGGATCGAAAATTGGGAAGTAATTGTTGATCTTCTTATTTGAAATGGATGTGGTAACTGTACCCTCAAAAATGCCAGGATAGTCTTTGAATTAATATAGATAAAGTTAGTTATTTAAGACACGGATATGTTTGTGGGAGGAATAAGTCATAAGTCCAATAAAATGTGTATATTTTTGGAGGCTGAAGATTTCCAGCGGTCTAATGGTGGAAAGAAATTCAGAAATTTGAAAGTTGTGGAGAAGATTCCCTTGGGCAGTAAGCAAGCAATTTCTCGGAGATAATGAGGTATTTTGTTTTGTATGGTTGTAGATAATGAGAATATGACAATTCCTTGTCTGTCGACTGCTTCTTATGGAGAAGGGGAAGGCTTACTGATCACTTTGTTTGTCGTGTATCTATTCTCCATCTCGGTGTCATTTACAAAAAGAAAGGTAGATGATTGATTGATTGTTGTTTTCCGCCACACTCAACAATTTGTCAGTTATCTGGTGGCCTGCAGTTTTTGTCGGTGGAGGAGAGAGCCCGAGAAGAGACCACCGCCCTTCCGAAAGTAAACAGGCAAACTTTCTCACATATATCGGCATGAGAGAGGATGGAAGCCGCGCCGACTAGAGGTGAGAGGCCTTGTGATTTTGAGCGTAATGCTGTAACCATTGGGCCACGGAGGCCCCTAAAGAAAGGTAGACACATTCTGGTCAAATTGTTTGTCGCTTACGGACATGGTGTAAAACATGAGAAATATTGTGTGTCTTGTAAGTATACATATCTGCTCGCGATAATGGTGTTTTTGTTCTACACAATGACAAATAGAGATGACATACTTTCCTAATGTGTCTTTGCCAATATCATTTCTATATGTCAAGGTGATACACATTTAGATATGTTTATCGTCTGTATTTGTCTGTGTGTTTGCTATAAGATGGGGAGGGGAAGACTTTCTGATCACCTTGTCTGTTGTCTATGCAATGTGTAAATTAGCGGTTAGGACGGAAACCTTCAAATGCAATTAAAATGTCACAAGCATGTTACACGATATTCGGGACTCACCAATACAATCCTGCAAGTCACAGTACAGGGAGGGAGAAGGGGAGGAAGGCTGAGGAAGAGACGGGAAAAGAACAATGCAGAGTGGATGAGCTTTGAAGCAGAGCAACACCCTTGATGAGACTAGGTGAGAGGTGAAGATGAAGATATGTGTCGTCTATGTTCAGCTACTTGTCATTGAGGTAAACACACACACATTCTGAGAAGCTTTTCTGTCATTCATTCATTTGCTGTAAAGCATTATTACACATACTGCGTGTCTTCTTGGTATATATGTTTGCTTGCCATTGCATATTGATGAAATGGTCTGTCGTCTAACTTGGTCCAAGGGTTAGTCCTACAGAGATAAGATTCCCGTGGGGATCTGGGATAGAATAGGTCCTCAGTACCCCTTGCTTGTCGTATCTCTGTGTCAGTAACAGAGAAAAGCAGACATATTCTGATCCAATTTGTCTGTCAATTTTATTCTTTCGTTAAAGCATTATGAGACATAGTATATCTCTAATTATGTATATCTGCCTACCAAGATCAGGGCAGACGTTTGTCTAGCTCCGACTTTCTGTTGAGTCCTTACCACTGGCGTCAAGGGGATGCAATCTTTGGATATCCCCTTGGAACCTCCTAACTTTGATGACAGGAGGATCTTTATCGTGAGACCTCTGTTCACAGACGAAAAATACAGATGACATACCTCATTGTACATCTTTGTGTGCATATTTTCCGTTTGTCAAGATCATGCCAAGTAGAGGAGTTGGTCATATGTTTTGTTTAAGACAAACCTCATTGTACATCTTTGAGTGCATATTTTCCGTTTGTCAAGGTCATGCCAAGTAGAGGAATTGGTCATCTGTCTTTGATTATCTGTTTGCTATAGCAGATAGCAAGTTTTCTGATCAATTTGTCTTTCTTCTGTATGTCGCCTATCTCTGTGTCAATAACAGAGAAAAGCAGACATATTCTGATCCAATTTGTCTGTCAATTTTATTCTTTCGTTAAAGCATTATGAGACATAGTATATCTCTAATTATGTATATCTGCCTATCAAGATCAGGGCAGACGTACGTGGAGCAAATTGCCTGTCGTTTATCTTGCTCCGACGTTCTGTTGAGTCCTTACCACTGGCGTCAAGGGGATGCAAAATTTGGATATCCCCTTGGAACCTCCTAACTTTATGACAGGAGGATCTTTATCGTAGCACATCTGTTCACAGACGAAAAATACAGATGACATACCTCATTGTACATCTTTGTGTGCATATTTTCCGTTTGTCAAGGTCATGCCAAGTAGAGGAGTTGGTCATATGTTTTGTTTAAGACAAACCTCATTGTACATCTTTGTGTGCATATTTTCCGTTTGTCAAGGTCATGCCAAGTAGAGGAATTGGTCATCTGTCTTTGATTATCTGTTTGCTATAGCAGATAGCAAGTTTTCTGATCAATTTGTCTTTCTTCTGTATGTCGCCTATCTCTGTGTCAATAACAGAGAAAAGCAGACATATTCTGATCCAATTTGTCTGTCAATTTTATTCTTTCGTTAAAGCATTATGAGACATAGTATATCTCTAATTATGTATATCTGCCTATCAAGATCAGGGCAGACGTACGTGGAGCAAATTGCCTGTCGTTTATCTTGCTCCGACGTTCTGTTGAGTCCTTACCACTGGCGTCAAGGGGATGCAAAATTTGGATATCCCCTTGGAACCTCCTAACTTTATGACAGGAGGATCTTTATCGTAGCACATCTGTTCACAGACGAAAAATACAGATGACATACCTTATTGTACATCTTTGTGTGCATATTTTCCGTTTGTCAAGGTCATACCAAGTAGAGGAGTTGGTCATATGTTTTGTTTAAGACAAAGCTCATTGTACATCTCTGTGTGCATATTTTCCGTTTGTCAAGGTCATGCCAAGTAGAGGAGTTGGTCATCTGTCTTTGTTTATCTGTTTGCTATAGCAGATAGCAAGTTTTCTGATCAATTAGTCTTTCGTCTGTATGTCGCCTATCTCTGTGTCAGTAACAGAGAAAAGCTGACATATTCTGATCCAATTTATCTGTCAATTTTATTCTTTCGTTACAGCATTATGAGACATAGTATATCTCTTCTTATGTAGATCTGCCTACCAAGATCAGGGCAGACATAGATGGAGCAAATTGCCTGTCATTTATCTTGCTCCGATTTTCTGTTGAGTCCTTACCATTGGCGTCAAGGGGATGCAAATTTTGGATATCCCCTTGGAACCTCCTAACTTTATGACAGGAGGATCTTTATCGTAGCACATCTGTTCATAGACGAAAAATACAGATGACATACCTCATTGTACGAACCCGTGGGGATCCGGGTTGTAAGAATAGATCCTCAGTACCCCCTTGCTTGTCGTAAGAGGCGACTAAATGGGGAGGTTCTTCGGATGAGACCACAAAAACAGAGGACCCGTGCCACAGCAGGTGTGGCACGTAAAAGATCCCTCCCTCTTCAAAGGCCATAAGCACCGTGCATAGGCCTAAATTTGCAGCCCTTCACCGGCAATGGTAACGTCTCCATATGAGTGCAACGTTAAACAATATGTAATAATCAACCTCATTGTACATCTTTGTCTGCATAGTTTCCGTTTGTCAAGGTCATGCCAAGTAGAGGAGTTGGTTATCTGCCTTTGTTTATCTGTTTGCTGTAGCAGAGAGGAGGCTTTCTGATCAATTGTTTGGTGTCTATGTGTTGTGTAGCTCTGTCTTTCTAAGAGAGAAAGACAAACGTATTATGATCCAATTTGTCTGTCATTTCTATACTTGCTGTAAAACATTTTGAGAAGCATTGTATGTCTTGTAAGAGTGATTTTGTTTGTTGGATACAGACTCTCCTACTGAGAATGTTTTAAAAATACTTGTTTTCGTTGAAGCCTTTTTTGTCAGCTGAAAGGTTTAGGTGCTAAAGTTAACAACTGAAATCAAATACGAAAAAGTTCAGACATCGTAAAATTGCTTGTAAATCTGCCTCGTCCTACTTGTGAATATTGTAGTTATCAGTTAGCTTCAAGGTCATATTGGCTTTTGAACAATATCTCACTGGTATTGGGAATGGTAAGCAAACAACATTACATGCTACAATATATTTCATGGCATCGATACAACTGATTAGCTTTCAAGAGGGAAAACCATCTGTATCAAGAGAATTGATTATTCATACAATGAATTTTTTCTCAGATGCCAGTCTTAAAAACGGTGTGTGCTTAAATTTGTTTTGATTTCAGATTTTATGACTCCATTTAAAAATTTTTCAAAGTATGAATGTTATGTTCTTTTGATGCAGTTGAGATCCCACCCAACGCCATTTAGGTCATTAGGTCAGTAAAATGCCAATTTAAGTGACTGAATAGTTTCAGGTTATATAGTTGTTCAACGTTCCATCTAGTAAGTTTGCGTGAGGGAAGGACAGACACATTTGGATAACATTTTCAACAATTTTCCTTCTACTTCGTTCATTTCGGCGATGAGGGGTTGCACAAAATGGACCTCTTCTGGATGCTTAGTATCTTAAGCAGGGAGTGATCTTTATCGTGGCACACATGCTGTTACATGCGAACGCGGGTTTTGCATCTTTGTCTGCATATTTCCGTTTGTCAAGGTCATGCCAAGGTCTTGTCATCTGTCTTTGTATGTCTGTTTCTTATAGCGGAGAAGAGGCTTTCTGATCAATTTGTCTTTCACCTATAGTGTCGCATATCTCTGTGTAGTTAACAGAGAAAGGCAGAAACATTCTGGTCCAAGTTGTCTGTCCATTTTCTCTTGCTCAGACTTTCTGTTGAGTCCTTACCACTGACGTCAAGGGGATGCAAACTTTGGATATCCCCTTGGAACCTCCTAACTTTGATGACAGGAGGATCTTTATCGTGGCACATCTGTTCACAGATGAAAAATACAGATGACATACCTCGTTGTACATCTTTGTGTGCATATTTTCCGTTTGTCAAGGTCATGTCAAGTAGAGGAGTTGGTCATATGTTTTGTTTAAGACAAACCACATTGTACATCTTTGAGTGCATATTTTCCGTTTGTCAAGGTCATGCCAAGTAGAGGAGTTGGTCATCTGTCTTTGTTTATCTGTTTGCTATAGCAGATAGCAAGTTTTCTGATCAATTAGTCTTTCGTCTGTATCTCGCCTATCTCTGTGTCAATAACAGAGAAAAGCAGACATATTCTGATCCAATTTGTCTGTCAATTTTATTCTTTCGTTAAAGCATTATGAGACATACTATATATCTTATTATGTATATCTGCCTACCAAGATCAGGGCAGACGTAGATGGAGCAAATTGCCTGTCTTTTATCTTGCTCTGACTTTCTGTTGAGTCCTTACCACTGACGTCAAGGGGATGCAAACTTTGGATATCCCTTTGGAACTGACTAACTTTGATGACAGGAGGATCTTCATCGTGAGACATCTGTTCACAGACGAAAAATACAAATGACATACCTCATTGTACATCTTTGTGTGCATATTTTCCGTTTGTCAAGGTCATGCCAAGTAGAGGAATTGGTCATCTGTCTTTGATTATCTGTTTGCTATAGCAGATAGCAAGTTTTCTGATCAATTTGTCTTTCGTCTGTATCTCGCCTATCTCTGTGTCAATAACAGAGAAAAGCAGACATATTCTGATCCAATTTGTCTGTCAATTTTATTCTTTCGTTAAAGCATTATGAGACATAGTATATCTCTTCTTATGTAGATCTGCCTACCAAGATGAGGGCAGACGTAGATGGAGCAAATTGCCTGTCGTTTATCTTGCTCCGATTTTCTGTTGAGTCCTTACCACTGGCGTCAAGGGGATGCAAACTTTGGATATCCCCTTGGAACCTCTTAACTTTGATGACAGGAGGATCTTTATCGTGGCACATCTGTTCACAGACGAAAAATACAGATGACATACCTCATTGTACATCTTTGTGTGCATATTTTCCGTTTGTCAAGGTCATGCCAAGTAGAGGAGTTGGTCATATGTTTTGGTTCAGACAAACCTCATTGTACATCTTTGTGTGCATATTTTCCGTTTGTCAAGGTCATGCCAAATACAGGAGTTGGTCATATGTTTTGTTTAAGACAAACCTCATTGTACACCTTTGTGTGCATATTTTCCATGTGTCAAGGTCAAGCCAAGTAGAGGAGTTGGTCATCTGTCTTTGTTTATCTGTTTGCTATAGCAGATAGCAAGTTTCTGATCAATTTGTCTTTCTTCTGTATGTCGCCTATCTCTGTGTCAATAACAGAGAAAAGCAGACATATTCTGATCCAATTTGTCTGTCAATTTTATTCTTTCGCTAAAGCATTATGAGACATAGTATATCTCTAATTATGTATATCTGCCTACCAAGATCAGCGCAGACGTTTGTCTAGATCCGACTTTCTGTGGAGTCCTTACCACTGGCGTCAAGGGGATGCAATCTTTGGATATCCCCTTGGAACCTCCTAAATTTGATGACAGGAGGATCTTTATCGTGAGACATCTGTTCACAGACGAAAAATACAGATGACATACCTCATTGTACATCTTTGTGTGCATATTTTCCATTTGTCAAGGTCATGCCAAGTAGAGGAGTTGGTCATATGTTTTGTTTAAGACAAACCTCATTGTACATCTTTGTGTGCATATTTTCCGTTTGTCAAGGTCATGCCAAGTAGAGGAGTTGGTCATCTGTCTTTGTTTATCTGTTTGCTATAGCAGATAGCAAGTTTTCTGATCAATTAGTCTTTCGTCTGTATGTCGCCTATCTCTGTGTCAGTAACAGAGAAAAGCTGACATATTCTGATCCAATTTGTCTGTCAATTTTATTCTTTCGTTAAAGCATTATGAGACATAGTATATCTCTTCTTATGTAGATCTGCCTACCAAGATCAGGGCAGACGTTTGTTTAGCTCTGACTTTCTGTTGAGTCCTTACCACTGGCGTCAAGGGGATGCAATCTTTGGATATCCCCTTGGAACCTCCTAACTTTGATGACAGGAGGATCTTTATCGTGAGACCTCTGTTCACAGACGAAAAATACAGATGACATACCTCATTGTACATCTTTGTGTGCATATTTTCCGTTTGTCAAGGTCATGCCAAGTAGAGGAGTTGGTCATATGTTTTGTTTAAGACAAACCACATTGTACATCTTTGTGTGCATATTTTCCGTTTGTCAAGGTCATGCCAAGTAGAGGAGTTGGTCATCTGTCTTTGTTTATCTGTTTGCTATAGCAGATAGCAAGTTTTCTGATCAATTAGTCTTTCGTCTGTATGTCGCCTATCTCTGTGTCAGTAACAGAGAAAAGCTGACATATTCTGATCCAATTTGTTTGTCAATTTTATTCTTTCGTTAAAGCATTATGAGACATAGTATAACTCTTCTTATGTATATCTGCCTACCAAGATCAGGGCAGACGTAGATGGAGGAAATTGCCTGTCGTTTATCTTGCTCCGACATTCTGTTGAGTCCTTACCACTAGCGTCAAGGGGATGCAAACTTTGGATATCCCCTTGGAACCTCCTAACTTTGATGACAGGAGGATCTTTATCGTGGCACATCTGTTCACAGACGAAAAATACAGATGACATACCTTATTGTACATCTTTGTGTGCATATTTTCCGTTTGTCAAGGTCATGCCAAGTAGAGGAGTTGGTCATATGTTTTGTTTAAGACAAACCTCATTACACATCTTTGTGTGCATATTTTTCGTTTGTCAAGGTCATGCCAAGTAGAGGAGTTGGTCATATGTTTTGGTTAAGACAAACCTCATTACACATCTTTGTGTGCATATTTTCCATTTGTCAAGGTCATGCCAAGTAGAGGAGTTGGTCATCTGTCTTTGTTTATCTGTTTGCTATAGCAGATAGCAAGTTTTCTGATCAATTAGTCTTTCTTCTGTATGTCGCCTATCTCTGTGTCAGTAACAGAGAAAAGCTGACATATTCTGATCCAATTTGTTTGTCAATTTTATTCTTTCGCTAAAGCATTATGAGACATAGTATATCTCTAATTATGTATATCTGCCTACCAAGATCAGGGCAGACGTTTGTTTAGCTCTGACTTTCTGTTGAGTCCTTACCACTGGCGTCAAGGGGATGCAATCTTTGGATATCCCCTTGGAACCTCCTAACTTTGATGACAGGAGGATCTTTATCGTGAGACCTCTGTTCACAGACGAAAAATACAGATGACATACCTCATTGTACATCTTTGTGTGCATATTTTCCGTTTGTCAAGGTCATGCCAAGTAGAGGAGTTGGTCATATGTTTTGTTTAAGACAAAGCTCATTGTACATCTTTGTGTGCATATTTTCCGTTTGTCAAGGTCATGCCAAGTAGAGGAGTTGGTCATATGTTTTGTTTAAGGCAAACCTCATTGTACATCTTTGTGTGCATATTTTCTGTTTGTCAAGGTCATGTCAAGTAGAGGAGTAGGTCATATGTTTTGTTTAAGACAAAGCTCATTGTACATCTTTGTGTGCATATTTTCCGTTTGTCAAGGTCATGCCAAGTAGAGGAGTTGGTCATCTGTCTTTGTTTATCTGTTTGCTATAGCAGATAGCAAGTTTTCTGATCAATTAGTCTTCTGTCTGTATGTTGCCTATCTCTGTGTCAGTAACAGAGAAAAGCAGACATATTCTGATCCAATTTGTCTGTCAATTTTATTCTTTCGTTAAAGCATTATGAGACATAGTATATCTCTTCTTATGTAGATCTGCCTACCAAGATGAGGGCAGACGTAGATGGAGCCAATTGCCTGGCGTTTATCTTGCTCCGACTTTCTGTTGAGTCCTTACCATTGGCGTCAAGGGGATGCAAATTTTGGATATCCCCTTGGAACCTCTTAACTTTATGACAGGAGGATCTTTATCGTAGCACATCTGTTCACAGACGAAAAATACAGATGACATACCTCATTGTACGAACCCGTGGGGATCCGGGTTGTAAGAATAGATCCTCAGTACCCCCTTGCTTGTCGTAAGAGGCGACTAAACGGGGAGGTTCTTCGGATGAGACCACAAAAACAGAGGACCCGTGCCACAGCAGGTGTGGCACGTAAAAGATCCCTCCCTCTTCAAAGGCCATAAGCACCGTGCATAGGCCTAAATTTGCAGCCCTTCACCGGCAATGGTAACGTCTCCATATGAGTGCAACGTTAAACAATATGTAATAATCAACCTCATTGTACATCTTTGTCTGCATAGTTTCTGTTTGTCAAGGTCATGCCAAGTAGAGGAGTTGGTTATCTGCCTTTGTTTATCTGTTTGCTGTAGCAGAGAGGAGGCTTTCTGATCAATTTTTTGGTGTCTATGTGTTGTGTAGCTCTGTCTTTCTAAGAGAGAAAGACAAACGTATTATGATCCAATTTGTCTGTCATTTCTATACTTGCTGTAAAACATTTTGAGAAGCATTGTATGTCTTGTAAGAGTGATTTTGTTTGTTGGATACAGACTCTCCTACTGAAAATGTTTTAAAAATACTTGTTTTCGTTGAAGCCTTTTTTGTCAGCTGAAAGGTTTAGGTGCTAAAGTTAACAACTGAAATCAAATACGAAAAAGTTCAGACATCGTAAAATTGCTTGTAAATCTGCCTCGTCCTACTTGTGAATATTGTAGTTATCAGTTAGCTTCAAGGTCATATTGGCTTTTGAACAATATCTCACTGGTATTGGGAATGGTAAGCAAACAACATTACATGCTACAATATATTTCATGGCATCGATACAACTGATTAGCTTTCAAGAGGGAAAACCATCTGTATCAAGAGAATTGATTATTCATACAATGAATTTTTTCTCAGATGCCAGTCTTAAAAACGGTGTGTGCTTAAATTTGTTTTGATTTCAGATTTTATGACTCCATTTAAAAATTTTTCAAAGTATGAATGTTATGTTCTTTTGATGCAGTTGAGATCCCACCCAACGCCATTTAGGTCATTAGGTCAGTAAAATGCCAATTTAAGTGACTGAATAGTTTCAGGTTATATAGTTGTTCAACGTTCCATCTAGTAAGTTTGCGTGAGGGAAGGACAGACACATTTGGATAACATTTTCAACAATTTTCCTTCTACTTTATGGGCAATCGTTCATTTCGGCGATGAGGGGTTGCACAAAATGGACCTCTTCTGGATGCTTAGTATCTTAAGCAGGGAGTGATCTTTATCGTGGCACACATGCTGTTACATGCGAACGCGGGTTTTGCATCTTTGTCTGCATATTTCCGTTTGTCAAGGTCATGCCAAGGTCTTGTCATCTGTCTTTGTATGTCTGTTTCTTATAGCGGAGAAGAGGCTTTCTGATCAATTTGTCTTTCACCTATAGTGTCGCATATCTCTGTGTAGTTAACAGAGAAAGGCAGAAACATTCTGGTCCAAGTTGTCTGTCCATTTTCTCTTGCTCAGACTTTCTGTTGAGTCCTTACCACTGACGTCAAGGGGATGCAAACTTTGGATATCCCCTTGGAACCTCCTAACTTTGATGACAGGAGGATCTTTATCGTGGCACATCTGTTCACAGATGAAAAATACAGATGACATACCTCGTTGTACATCTTTGTGTGCATATTTTCCATTTGTCAAGGTCATACCAAGTAGAGGAGTTGGTCATATGGTTTGTTTAAGACAAACCTCGTTGTACTTCTTTGTGTGCATATTTTCCGTTTGTCAAGGTCATGCCAAGTAGAGGAGTTGGTCATACGTTTTGTTTAAGGCAAACCTCATTGTACATCTTTGTGTGCATATTTTCTGTTTGTCAAGGTCATGTCAAGTAGAGGAGTAGGTCATATGTTTTGTTTAAGACAAACCTCATTGTACATCTTTGTGTGCATATTTTCCGTTTGTCAAGGTCATGCCAAGTAGAGGAGTTGGTCATCTGTCTTTGTTTATCTGTTTGCTATAGCAGATAGCAAGTTTTCTGATCAATTAGTCTTTCGTCTGTATGTCGCCTATCTCTGTGTCAATAACAGAGAAAAGCAGACATATTCTGATCCAATTTGTCTGTCAATTTTATTCTTTCGTTAAAGCATTATGAGACATACTATATATCTTATTATGTATATCTGCCTACCAAGATCAGGGCAGACGTAGATGGAGCAAATTGCCTGTCTTTTATCTTGCTCTGACTTTCTGTTGAGTCCTTACCACTGATGTCAAGGGGATGCAAACTTTGGATATCCCCTTGGAACCTCCTAACTTTGATGACAGGAGGATCTTTATCATGAGACATCTGTTCACAGACGAAAAATACAGATGACATACCTCATTGTACATCTTTGTGTGCATATTTTCCGTTTGTCAAGGTCATGCCAAGTGGAGGAGTTGGTCATATGTTTTGGTTAAGACAAAGCTCATTGTACATCTTTGTGTGCATATTTTCCGTTTGTCAAGGTCATGCCAAGTAGAGGAGTTGGTCATCTGTCTTTGTTTATCTGTTTGCTATAGCAGATAGCAAGTTTTCTGATCAATTAGTCTTTCGTCTGTATGTCGCCTATCTCTGTGTCAGTAACAGAGAAAAGCAGACATATTCTGATCCAATTTGTTTGTCAATTTT
Source organism: Ostrea denselamellosa (assembly GCA_024699665.1). NCBI lineage: Eukaryota > Metazoa > Mollusca > Bivalvia > Ostreida > Ostreidae > Ostrea > Ostrea denselamellosa. The sequence goes on from JAMZEH010000062.1 coordinate 585,044, forward strand.
ATTCTTTCGTTAAAGCATTATGAGACATAGTATAACTCTTCTTATGTATATCTGCCTACCAAGATCATGGGAGACGTAGATGTAGCAAATTGCCTGTCGTTTATCTTGCTCCGACACTCTGTTGAGTCCTTACCACTGGCGTCAAGGGGATGCAAACTTTGGATATCCCCTTGGAACCTCCTAACTTTGATGACAGGAGGATCTTTATCGTGGCACATCTCTTCACAGACGAAAAATACAGATGACATACCTTATTGTACATCTTTGTGTGCATATTTTCCGTTTGTCAAGGTCATGCCAAGTAGAGGAGTTGGTCATATGTTTTGTTTAAGACAAACCTCATTACACATCTTTGTGTGCATATTTTCCGTTTGTCAAGGTCATGCCAAGTAGAGGAGTTGGTCATATCTTTTGTTTAAGACAAACCTCATTGTACATCTTTGTGTGCATATTTTCCATTTGTCAAGGTCATGACAAGTAGAGGAGTTGGTCATCTGTCTTTGTTTATCTGTTTGCTATAGCAGATAGCAAGTTTTCTGATCAATTAGTCTTTCGTCTGTATGTCGCCTATCTCTGTGTCAATAACAGAGAAAAGCAGACATATTCTGATCCAATTTGTCTGTCAATTTTATTCTTTCGCTAAAGCATTATGAGACATAGTATATCTCTAATTATGTATATCTGCCTACGAAGATCAGGGCAGACGTTTGTTTAGCTCTGACTTTCTGTTGACTCCTTACCACTGGCGTCAAGGGGATGCAATCTTTGGATATCCCCTTGGAACCTCCTAACTTTGATGACAGGAGGATCTTTATCGTGAGACCTCTGTTCACAGACGAAAAATACAGATGACATACCTCATTGTACATCTTTGTGTGCATATTTTCCGTTTGTCAAGGTCATGCCAAGTGGAGGAGTTGGTCATCTGTCTTTGTTTATCTGTTTGCTATAGCAGATAGCAAGTTTTCTGATCAATTAGTCTTCTGTCTGTATGTTGCCTATCTCTGTGTCAGTAACAGAGAAAAGCAGACATATTCTGATCCAATTTGTCTGTCAATTTTATTCTTTCGTTAAAGCATTATGAGACATAGTATATCTCTTCTTATGTAGATCTGCCTACCAAGATGAGGGCAGACGTAGATGGAGCCAATTGCCTGGCGTTTATCTTGCTCCGACTTTCTGTTGAGTCCTTACCATTGGCGTCAAGGGGATGCAAATTTTGGATATCCCCTTGGAACCTCTTAACTTTATGACAGGAGGATCTTTATCGTAGCACATCTGTTCACAGACGAAAAATACAGATGACATACCTCATTGTACGAACCCGTGGGGATCCGGGTTGTAAGAATAGATCCTCAGTACCCCCTTGCTTGTCGTAAGAGGCGACTAAACGGGGAGGTTCTTCGGATGAGACCACAAAAACAGAGTACCCGTGCCACAGCAGGTGTGGCACGTAAAAGATCCCTCCCTCTTCAAAGGCCATAAGCACCGTGCATAGGCCTAAATTTGCAGCCCTTCACCGGCAATGGTAACGTCTCCATATGAGTGCAACGTTAAACAATATGTAATAATCAACCTCATTGTACATCTTTGTCTGCATAGTTTCTGTTTGTCAAGGTCATGCCAAGTAGAGGAGTTGGTTATCTGCCTTTGTTTATCTGTTTGCTGTAGCAGAGAGGAGGCTTTCTGATCAATTTTTTGGTGTCTATGTGTTGTGTAGCTCTGTCTTTCTAAGAGAGAAAGACAAACGTATTATGATCCAATTTGTCTGTCATTTCTATACTTGCTGTAAAACATTTTGAGAAGCATTGTATGTCTTGTAAGAGTGATTTTGTTTGTTGGATACAGACTCTCCTACTGAGAATGTTTTAAAAATACTTGTTTTCGTTGAAGCCTTTTTTGTCAGCTGAAAGGTTTAGGTGCTAAAGTTAACAACTGAAATCAAATACGAAAAAGTTCAGACATCGTAAAATTGCTTGTAAATCTGCCTCGTCCTACTTGTGAATATTGTAGTTATCAGTTAGCTTCAAGGTCATATTGGCTTTTGAACAATATCTCACTGGTATTGGGAATGGTAAGCAAACAACATTACATGCTACAATATATTTCATGGCATCGATACAACTGATTAGCTTTCAAGAGGGAAAACCATCTGTATCAAGAGAATTGATTATTCATACAATGAATTTTTTCTCAGATGCCAGTCTTAAAAACGGTGTGTGCTTAAATTTGTTTTGATTTCAGATTTTATGACTCCATTTAAAAATTTTTCAAAGTATGAATGTTATGTTCTTTGATGCAGTTGAGATCCCACCCAACGCCATTTAGGTCATTAGGTCAGTAAAATGCCAATTTAAGTGACTGAATAGTTTCAGGTTATATAGTTGTTCAACGTTCCATCTAGTAAGTTTGCGTGAGGGAAGGACAGACACATTTGGATAACATTTTGAACAATTTTCCTTCTACTTTATGGGCAATCGTTCATTTCGGCGATGAGGGGTTGCACAAAATGGACCTCTTCTGGATGCTTAGTATCTTAAGCAGGGAGTGATCTTTATCGTGGCACACATGCTGTTACATGCGAACGCGGGTTTTGCATCTTTGTCTGCATATTTCCGTTTGTCAAGGTCATGCCAAGGTCTTGTCATCTGTCTTTGTATGTCTGTTTCTTATAGCGGAGAAGAGGCTTTCTGATCAATTTGTCTTTCACCTATAGTGTCGCATATCTCTGTGTAGTTAACAGAGAAAGGCAGAAACATTCTGGTCCAAGTTGTCTGTCCATTTTCTCTTGCTCAGACTTTCTGTTGAGTCCTTACCACTGACGTCAAGGGGATGCAAACTTTGGATATCCCCTTGGAACCTCCTAACTTTGATGACAGGAGGATCTTTATCGTGGCACATCTGTTCACAGATGAAAAATACAGATGACATACCTCGTTGTACATCTTTGTGTGCATATTTTCCATTTGTCAAGGTCCTACCAAGTAGAGGAGTTGGTCATATGGTTTGTTTAAGACAAACCTCATTGTACATCTTTGTGTGCATGTTTTCTGTTTGTCAAGGTCATGTCAAGTAGAGGAGTAGGTCATATGTTTTGTTTAAGACAAACCACATTGTACATCTTTGTGTGCATATTTTCCGTTTGTCAAGGTCATGCCAAGTAGAGGAGTTGGTCATCTGTCTTTGTTTATCTGTTTGCTATAGCAGATAGCAAGTTTTCTGATCAATTAATCTTTCGTCTGTATCTCGCCTATCTCTGTGTCAATAACAGAGAAAAGCAGACATATTCTGATCCAATTTGTCTGTCAATTTTATTCTTTCGTTAAAGCATTATGAGACATACTATATATCTTATTATGTATATCTGCCTACCAAGATCAGGGCAGACGCAGATGGAGCAAATTGCCTGTCTTTTATCTTGCTCTGACTTTCTGTTGAGTCCTTACCACTGATGTCAAGGGGATGCAAACTTTGGATATCTCCTTGGAACCTCCTAACTTTGATGACAGGAGGATCTTTATCATGAGACCTCTGTTCACAGACGAAAAATACAGATGACATACCTCATTGTACATCTTTGTGTGCATATTTTCCGTTTGTCAAGGTCATGCCAAGTAGAGGAGTTGGTCATCTGTCTTTGTTTATCTGTTTGCTATAGCAGATAGCAAGTTTTCTGATCAATTAGTCTTCTGTCTGTATGTTGCCTATCTCTGTGTCAGTAACAGAGAAAAGCAGACATATTCTGATCCAATTTGTCTGTCAATTTTATTCTTTCGTTAAAGCATTATGAGACATAGTATATCTCTTCTTATGTAGATCTGCCTACCAAGATGAGGGCAGACGTAGATGGAGCCAATTGCCTGGCGTTTATCTTGCTCCGACTTTCTGTTGAGTCCTTACCATTGGCGTCAAGGGGATGCAAATTTTGGATATCCCCTTGGAACCTCCTAACTTTATGACAGGAGGATCTTTATCGTAGCACATCTGTTCATAGACGAAAAATACAGATGACATACCTCATTGTACGAACCCGTGGGGATCCGGGTTGTAAGAATAGATCCTCAGTACCCCCTTGCTTGTCGTAAGAGGCGACTAAATGGGGAGGTTCTTCGGATGAGACCACAAAAACAGAGGACCCGTGCCACAGCAGGTGTGGCACGTAAAAGATCCCTCCCTCTTCAAAGGCCATAAGCACCGTGCATAGGCCTAAATTTGCAGCCCTTCACCGGCAATGGTAACGTCTCCATATGAGTGCAACGTTAAACAATATGTAATAATCAACCTCATTGTACATCTTTGTCTGCATAGTTTCCGTTTGTCAAGGTCATGCCAAGTAGAGGAGTTGGTTATCTGCCTTTGTTTATCTGTTTGCTGTAGCAGAGAGGAGGCTTTCTGATCAATTGTTTGGTGTCTATGTGTTGTGTAGCTCTGTCTTTCTAAGAGAGAAAGACAAACGTATTATGATCCAATTTGTCTGTCATTTCTATACTTGCTGTAAAACATTTTGAGAAGCATTGTATGTCTTGTAAGAGTGATTTTGTTTGTTGGATACAGACTCTCCTACTGAGAATGTTTTAAAAATACTTGTTTTCGTTGAAGCCTTTTTTGTCAGCTGAAAGGTTTAGGTGCTAAAGTTAACAACTGAAATCAAATACGAAAAAGTTCAGACATCGTAAAATTGCTTGTAAATCTGCCTCGTCCTACTTGTGAATATTGTAGTTATCAGTTAGCTTCAAGGTCATATTGGCTTTTGAACAATATCTCACTGGTATTGGGAATGGTAAGCAAACAACATTACATGCTACAATATATTTCATGGCATCGATACAACTGATTAGCTTTCAAGAGGGAAAACCATCTGTATCAAGAGAATTGATTATTCATACAATGAATTTTTTCTCAGATGCCAGTCTTAAAAACGGTGTGTGCTTAAATTTGTTTTGATTTCAGATTTTATGACTCCATTTAAAAATTTTTCAAAGTATGAATGTTATGTTCTTTTGATGCAGTTGAGATCCCACCCAACGCCATTTAGGTCATTAGGTCAGTAAAATGCCAATTTAAGTGACTGAATAGTTTCAGGTTATATAGTTGTTCAACGTTCCATCTAGTAAGTTTGCGTGAGGGAAGGACAGACACATTTGGATAACATTTTCAACAATTTTCCTTCTACTTCGTTCATTTCGGCGATGAGGGGTTGCACAAAATGGACCTCTTCTGGATGCTTAGTATCTTAAGCAGGGAGTGATCTTTATCGTGGCACACATGCTGTTACATGCGAACGCGGGTTTTGCATCTTTGTCTGCATATTTCCGTTTGTCAAGGTCATGCCAAGGTCTTGTCATCTGTCTTTGTATGTCTGTTTCTTATAGCGGAGAAGAGGCTTTCTGATCAATTTGTCTTTCACCTATAGTGTCGCATATCTCTGTGTAGTTAACAGAGAAAGGCAGAAACATTCTGGTCCAAGTTGTCTGTCCATTTTCTCTTGCTCAGACTTTCTGTTGAGTCCTTACCACTGACGTCAAGGGGATGCAAACTTTGGATATCCCCTTGGAACCTCCTAACTTTGATGACAGGAGGATCTTTATCGTGGCACATCTGTTCACAGATGAAAAATACAGATGACATACCTCGTTGTACATCTTTGTGTGCATATTTTCCGTTTGTCAAGGTCATGTCAAGTAGAGGAGTTGGTCATATGTTTTGTTTAAGACAAACCACATTGTACATCTTTGAGTGCATATTTTCCGTTTGTCAAGGTCATGCCAAGTAGAGGAGTTGGTCATCTGTCTTTGTTTATCTGTTTGCTATAGCAGATAGCAAGTTTTCTGATCAATTAGTCTTTCGTCTGTATCTCGCCTATCTCTGTGTCAATAACAGAGAAAAGCAGACATATTCTGATCCAATTTGTCTGTCAATTTTATTCTTTCGTTAAAGCATTATGAGACATACTATATATCTTATTATGTATATCTGCCTACCAAGATCAGGGCAGACGTAGATGGAGCAAATTGCCTGTCTTTTATCTTGCTCTGACTTTCTGTTGAGTCCTTACCACTGACGTCAAGGGGATGCAAACTTTGGATATCCCTTTGGAACTGACTAACTTTGATGACAGGAGGATCTTCATCGTGAGACATCTGTTCACAGACGAAAAATACAAATGACATACCTCATTGTACATCTTTGTGTGCATATTTTCCGTTTGTCAAGGTCATGCCAAGTAGAGGAATTGGTCATCTGTCTTTGATTATCTGTTTGCTATAGCAGATAGCAAGTTTTCTGATCAATTTGTCTTTCGTCTGTATCTCGCCTATCTCTGTGTCAATAACAGAGAAAAGCAGACATATTCTGATCCAATTTGTCTGTCAATTTTATTCTTTCGTTAAAGCATTATGAGACATAGTATATCTCTTCTTATGTAGATCTGCCTACCAAGATGAGGGCAGACGTAGATGGAGCAAATTGCCTGTCGTTTATCTTGCTCCGATTTTCTGTTGAGTCCTTACCACTGGCGTCAAGGGGATGCAAACTTTGGATATCCCCTTGGAACCTCTTAACTTTGATGACAGGAGGATCTTTATCGTGGCACATCTGTTCACAGACGAAAAATACAGATGACATACCTCATTGTACATCTTTGTGTGCATATTTTCCGTTTGTCAAGGTCATGCCAAGTAGAGGAGTTGGTCATATGTTTTGGTTCAGACAAACCTCATTGTACATCTTTGTGTGCATATTTTCCGTTTGTCAAGGTCATGCCAAATACAGGAGTTGGTCATATGTTTTGTTTAAGACAAACCTCATTGTACACCTTTGTGTGCATATTTTCCATGTGTCAAGGTCAAGCCAAGTAGAGGAGTTGGTCATCTGTCTTTGTTTATCTGTTTGCTATAGCAGATAGCAAGTTTCTGATCAATTTGTCTTTCTTCTGTATGTCGCCTATCTCTGTGTCAATAACAGAGAAAAGCAGACATATTCTGATCCAATTTGTCTGTCAATTTTATTCTTTCGCTAAAGCATTATGAGACATAGTATATCTCTAATTATGTATATCTGCCTACCAAGATCAGCGCAGACGTTTGTCTAGATCCGACTTTCTGTGGAGTCCTTACCACTGGCGTCAAGGGGATGCAATCTTTGGATATCCCCTTGGAACCTCCTAAATTTGATGACAGGAGGATCTTTATCGTGAGACATCTGTTCACAGACGAAAAATACAGATGACATACCTCATTGTACATCTTTGTGTGCATATTTTCCATTTGTCAAGGTCATGCCAAGTAGAGGAGTTGGTCATATGTTTTGTTTAAGACAAACCTCATTGTACATCTTTGTGTGCATATTTTCCGTTTGTCAAGGTCATGCCAAGTAGAGGAGTTGGTCATCTGTCTTTGTTTATCTGTTTGCTATAGCAGATAGCAAGTTTTCTGATCAATTAGTCTTTCGTCTGTATGTCGCCTATCTCTGTGTCAGTAACAGAGAAAAGCTGACATATTCTGATCCAATTTGTCTGTCAATTTTATTCTTTCGTTAAAGCATTATGAGACATAGTATATCTCTTCTTATGTAGATCTGCCTACCAAGATCAGGGCAGACGTTTGTTTAGCTCTGACTTTCTGTTGAGTCCTTACCACTGGCGTCAAGGGGATGCAATCTTTGGATATCCCCTTGGAACCTCCTAACTTTGATGACAGGAGGATCTTTATCGTGAGACCTCTGTTCACAGACGAAAAATACAGATGACATACCTCATTGTACATCTTTGTGTGCATATTTTCCGTTTGTCAAGGTCATGCCAAGTAGAGGAGTTGGTCATATGTTTTGTTTAAGACAAACCACATTGTACATCTTTGTGTGCATATTTTCCGTTTGTCAAGGTCATGCCAAGTAGAGGAGTTGGTCATCTGTCTTTGTTTATCTGTTTGCTATAGCAGATAGCAAGTTTTCTGATCAATTAGTCTTTCGTCTGTATGTCGCCTATCTCTGTGTCAGTAACAGAGAAAAGCTGACATATTCTGATCCAATTTGTTTGTCAATTTTATTCTTTCGTTAAAGCATTATGAGACATAGTATAACTCTTCTTATGTATATCTGCCTACCAAGATCAGGGCAGACGTAGATGGAGGAAATTGCCTGTCGTTTATCTTGCTCCGACATTCTGTTGAGTCCTTACCACTAGCGTCAAGGGGATGCAAACTTTGGATATCCCCTTGGAACCTCCTAACTTTGATGACAGGAGGATCTTTATCGTGGCACATCTGTTCACAGACGAAAAATACAGATGACATACCTTATTGTACATCTTTGTGTGCATATTTTCCGTTTGTCAAGGTCATGCCAAGTAGAGGAGTTGGTCATATGTTTTGTTTAAGACAAACCTCATTACACATCTTTGTGTGCATATTTTTCGTTTGTCAAGGTCATGCCAAGTAGAGGAGTTGGTCATATGTTTTGGTTAAGACAAACCTCATTACACATCTTTGTGTGCATATTTTCCATTTGTCAAGGTCATGCCAAGTAGAGGAGTTGGTCATCTGTCTTTGTTTATCTGTTTGCTATAGCAGATAGCAAGTTTTCTGATCAATTAGTCTTTCTTCTGTATGTCGCCTATCTCTGTGTCAGTAACAGAGAAAAGCTGACATATTCTGATCCAATTTGTTTGTCAATTTTATTCTTTCGCTAAAGCATTATGAGACATAGTATATCTCTAATTATGTATATCTGCCTACCAAGATCAGGGCAGACGTTTGTTTAGCTCTGACTTTCTGTTGAGTCCTTACCACTGGCGTCAAGGGGATGCAATCTTTGGATATCCCCTTGGAACCTCCTAACTTTGATGACAGGAGGATCTTTATCGTGAGACCTCTGTTCACAGACGAAAAATACAGATGACATACCTCATTGTACATCTTTGTGTGCATATTTTCCGTTTGTCAAGGTCATGCCAAGTAGAGGAGTTGGTCATATGTTTTGTTTAAGACAAAGCTCATTGTACATCTTTGTGTGCATATTTTCCGTTTGTCAAGGTCATGCCAAGTAGAGGAGTTGGTCATATGTTTTGTTTAAGGCAAACCTCATTGTACATCTTTGTGTGCATATTTTCTGTTTGTCAAGGTCATGTCAAGTAGAGGAGTAGGTCATATGTTTTGTTTAAGACAAAGCTCATTGTACATCTTTGTGTGCATATTTTCCGTTTGTCAAGGTCATGCCAAGTAGAGGAGTTGGTCATCTGTCTTTGTTTATCTGTTTGCTATAGCAGATAGCAAGTTTTCTGATCAATTAGTCTTCTGTCTGTATGTTGCCTATCTCTGTGTCAGTAACAGAGAAAAGCAGACATATTCTGATCCAATTTGTCTGTCAATTTTATTCTTTCGTTAAAGCATTATGAGACATAGTATATCTCTTCTTATGTAGATCTGCCTACCAAGATGAGGGCAGACGTAGATGGAGCCAATTGCCTGGCGTTTATCTTGCTCCGACTTTCTGTTGAGTCCTTACCATTGGCGTCAAGGGGATGCAAATTTTGGATATCCCCTTGGAACCTCTTAACTTTATGACAGGAGGATCTTTATCGTAGCACATCTGTTCACAGACGAAAAATACAGATGACATACCTCATTGTACGAACCCGTGGGGATCCGGGTTGTAAGAATAGATCCTCAGTACCCCCTTGCTTGTCGTAAGAGGCGACTAAACGGGGAGGTTCTTCGGATGAGACCACAAAAACAGAGGACCCGTGCCACAGCAGGTGTGGCACGTAAAAGATCCCTCCCTCTTCAAAGGCCATAAGCACCGTGCATAGGCCTAAATTTGCAGCCCTTCACCGGCAATGGTAACGTCTCCATATGAGTGCAACGTTAAACAATATGTAATAATCAACCTCATTGTACATCTTTGTCTGCATAGTTTCTGTTTGTCAAGGTCATGCCAAGTAGAGGAGTTGGTTATCTGCCTTTGTTTATCTGTTTGCTGTAGCAGAGAGGAGGCTTTCTGATCAATTTTTTGGTGTCTATGTGTTGTGTAGCTCTGTCTTTCTAAGAGAGAAAGACAAACGTATTATGATCCAATTTGTCTGTCATTTCTATACTTGCTGTAAAACATTTTGAGAAGCATTGTATGTCTTGTAAGAGTGATTTTGTTTGTTGGATACAGACTCTCCTACTGAAAATGTTTTAAAAATACTTGTTTTCGTTGAAGCCTTTTTTGTCAGCTGAAAGGTTTAGGTGCTAAAGTTAACAACTGAAATCAAATACGAAAAAGTTCAGACATCGTAAAATTGCTTGTAAATCTGCCTCGTCCTACTTGTGAATATTGTAGTTATCAGTTAGCTTCAAGGTCATATTGGCTTTTGAACAATATCTCACTGGTATTGGGAATGGTAAGCAAACAACATTACATGCTACAATATATTTCATGGCATCGATACAACTGATTAGCTTTCAAGAGGGAAAACCATCTGTATCAAGAGAATTGATTATTCATACAATGAATTTTTTCTCAGATGCCAGTCTTAAAAACGGTGTGTGCTTAAATTTGTTTTGATTTCAGATTTTATGACTCCATTTAAAAATTTTTCAAAGTATGAATGTTATGTTCTTTTGATGCAGTTGAGATCCCACCCAACGCCATTTAGGTCATTAGGTCAGTAAAATGCCAATTTAAGTGACTGAATAGTTTCAGGTTATATAGTTGTTCAACGTTCCATCTAGTAAGTTTGCGTGAGGGAAGGACAGACACATTTGGATAACATTTTCAACAATTTTCCTTCTACTTTATGGGCAATCGTTCATTTCGGCGATGAGGGGTTGCACAAAATGGACCTCTTCTGGATGCTTAGTATCTTAAGCAGGGAGTGATCTTTATCGTGGCACACATGCTGTTACATGCGAACGCGGGTTTTGCATCTTTGTCTGCATATTTCCGTTTGTCAAGGTCATGCCAAGGTCTTGTCATCTGTCTTTGTATGTCTGTTTCTTATAGCGGAGAAGAGGCTTTCTGATCAATTTGTCTTTCACCTATAGTGTCGCATATCTCTGTGTAGTTAACAGAGAAAGGCAGAAACATTCTGGTCCAAGTTGTCTGTCCATTTTCTCTTGCTCAGACTTTCTGTTGAGTCCTTACCACTGACGTCAAGGGGATGCAAACTTTGGATATCCCCTTGGAACCTCCTAACTTTGATGACAGGAGGATCTTTATCGTGGCACATCTGTTCACAGATGAAAAATACAGATGACATACCTCGTTGTACATCTTTGTGTGCATATTTTCCATTTGTCAAGGTCATACCAAGTAGAGGAGTTGGTCATATGGTTTGTTTAAGACAAACCTCGTTGTACTTCTTTGTGTGCATATTTTCCGTTTGTCAAGGTCATGCCAAGTAGAGGAGTTGGTCATACGTTTTGTTTAAGGCAAACCTCATTGTACATCTTTGTGTGCATATTTTCTGTTTGTCAAGGTCATGTCAAGTAGAGGAGTAGGTCATATGTTTTGTTTAAGACAAACCTCATTGTACATCTTTGTGTGCATATTTTCCGTTTGTCAAGGTCATGCCAAGTAGAGGAGTTGGTCATCTGTCTTTGTTTATCTGTTTGCTATAGCAGATAGCAAGTTTTCTGATCAATTAGTCTTTCGTCTGTATGTCGCCTATCTCTGTGTCAATAACAGAGAAAAGCAGACATATTCTGATCCAATTTGTCTGTCAATTTTATTCTTTCGTTAAAGCATTATGAGACATACTATATATCTTATTATGTATATCTGCCTACCAAGATCAGGGCAGACGTAGATGGAGCAAATTGCCTGTCTTTTATCTTGCTCTGACTTTCTGTTGAGTCCTTACCACTGATGTCAAGGGGATGCAAACTTTGGATATCCCCTTGGAACCTCCTAACTTTGATGACAGGAGGATCTTTATCATGAGACATCTGTTCACAGACGAAAAATACAGATGACATACCTCATTGTACATCTTTGTGTGCATATTTTCCGTTTGTCAAGGTCATGCCAAGTGGAGGAGTTGGTCATATGTTTTGGTTAAGACAAAGCTCATTGTACATCTTTGTGTGCATATTTTCCGTTTGTCAAGGTCATGCCAAGTAGAGGAGTTGGTCATCTGTCTTTGTTTATCTGTTTGCTATAGCAGATAGCAAGTTTTCTGATCAATTAGTCTTTCGTCTGTATGTCGCCTATCTCTGTGTCAGTAACAGAGAAAAGCAGACATATTCTGATCCAATTTGTTTGTCAATTTTATTCTTTCGTTAAAGCATTATGAGACATAGTATAACTCTTCTTATGTATATCTGCCTACCAAGATCATGGGAGACGTAGATGTAGCAAATTGCCTGTCGTTTATCTTGCTCCGACACTCTGTTGAGTCCTTACCACTGGCGTCAAGGGGATGCAAACTTTGGATATCCCCTTGGAACCTCCTAACTTTGATGACAGGAGGATCTTTATCGTGGCACATCTCTTCACAGACGAAAAATACAGATGACATACCTTATTGTACATCTTTGTGTGCATATTTTCCGTTTGTCAAGGTCATGCCAAGTAGAGGAGTTGGTCATATGTTTTGTTTAAGACAAACCTCATTACACATCTTTGTGTGCATATTTTCCGTTTGTCAAGGTCATGCCAAGTAGAGGAGTTGGTCATATCTTTTGTTTAAGACAAACCTCATTGTACATCTTTGTGTGCATATTTTCCATTTGTCAAGGTCATGACAAGTAGAGGAGTTGGTCATCTGTCTTTGTTTATCTGTTTGCTATAGCAGATAGCAAGTTTTCTGATCAATTAGTCTTTCGTCTGTATGTCGCCTATCTCTGTGTCAATAACAGAGAAAAGCAGACATATTCTGATCCAATTTGTCTGTCAATTTTATTCTTTCGCTAAAGCATTATGAGACATAGTATATCTCTAATTATGTATATCTGCCTACGAAGATCAGGGCAGACGTTTGTTTAGCTCTGACTTTCTGTTGACTCCTTACCACTGGCGTCAAGGGGATGCAATCTTTGGATATCCCCTTGGAACCTCCTAACTTTGATGACAGGAGGATCTTTATCGTGAGACCTCTGTTCACAGACGAAAAATACAGATGACATACCTCATTGTACATCTTTGTGTGCATATTTTCCGTTTGTCAAGGTCATGCCAAGTGGAGGAGTTGGTCATCTGTCTTTGTTTATCTGTTTGCTATAGCAGATAGCAAGTTTTCTGATCAATTAGTCTTCTGTCTGTATGTTGCCTATCTCTGTGTCAGTAACAGAGAAAAGCAGACATATTCTGATCCAATTTGTCTGTCAATTTTATTCTTTCGTTAAAGCATTATGAGACATAGTATATCTCTTCTTATGTAGATCTGCCTACCAAGATGAGGGCAGACGTAGATGGAGCCAATTGCCTGGCGTTTATCTTGCTCCGACTTTCTGTTGAGTCCTTACCATTGGCGTCAAGGGGATGCAAATTTTGGATATCCCCTTGGAACCTCTTAACTTTATGACAGGAGGATCTTTATCGTAGCACATCTGTTCACAGACGAAAAATACAGATGACATACCTCATTGTACGAACCCGTGGGGATCCGGGTTGTAAGAATAGATCCTCAGTACCCCCTTGCTTGTCGTAAGAGGCGACTAAACGGGGAGGTTCTTCGGATGAGACCACAAAAACAGAGTACCCGTGCCACAGCAGGTGTGGCACGTAAAAGATCCCTCCCTCTTCAAAGGCCATAAGCACCGTGCATAGGCCTAAATTTGCAGCCCTTCACCGGCAATGGTAACGTCTCCATATGAGTGCAACGTTAAACAATATGTAATAATCAACCTCATTGTACATCTTTGTCTGCATAGTTTCTGTTTGTCAAGGTCATGCCAAGTAGAGGAGTTGGTTATCTGCCTTTGTTTATCTGTTTGCTGTAGCAGAGAGGAGGCTTTCTGATCAATTTTTTGGTGTCTATGTGTTGTGTAGCTCTGTCTTTCTAAGAGAGAAAGACAAACGTATTATGATCCAATTTGTCTGTCATTTCTATACTTGCTGTAAAACATTTTGAGAAGCATTGTATGTCTTGTAAGAGTGATTTTGTTTGTTGGATACAGACTCTCCTACTGAGAATGTTTTAAAAATACTTGTTTTCGTTGAAGCCTTTTTTGTCAGCTGAAAGGTTTAGGTGCTAAAGTTAACAACTGAAATCAAATACGAAAAAGTTCAGACATCGTAAAATTGCTTGTAAATCTGCCTCGTCCTACTTGTGAATATTGTAGTTATCAGTTAGCTTCAAGGTCATATTGGCTTTTGAACAATATCTCACTGGTATTGGGAATGGTAAGCAAACAACATTACATGCTACAATATATTTCATGGCATCGATACAACTGATTAGCTTTCAAGAGGGAAAACCATCTGTATCAAGAGAATTGATTATTCATACAATGAATTTTTTCTCAGATGCCAGTCTTAAAAACGGTGTGTGCTTAAATTTGTTTTGATTTCAGATTTTATGACTCCATTTAAAAATTTTTCAAAGTATGAATGTTATGTTCTTTGATGCAGTTGAGATCCCACCCAACGCCATTTAGGTCATTAGGTCAGTAAAATGCCAATTTAAGTGACTGAATAGTTTCAGGTTATATAGTTGTTCAACGTTCCATCTAGTAAGTTTGCGTGAGGGAAGGACAGACACATTTGGATAACATTTTGAACAATTTTCCTTCTACTTTATGGGCAATCGTTCATTTCGGCGATGAGGGGTTGCACAAAATGGACCTCTTCTGGATGCTTAGTATCTTAAGCAGGGAGTGATCTTTATCGTGGCACACATGCTGTTACATGCGAACGCGGGTTTTGCATCTTTGTCTGCATATTTCCGTTTGTCAAGGTCATGCCAAGGTCTTGTCATCTGTCTTTGTATGTCTGTTTCTTATAGCGGAGAAGAGGCTTTCTGATCAATTTGTCTTTCACCTATAGTGTCGCATATCTCTGTGTAGTTAACAGAGAAAGGCAGAAACATTCTGGTCCAAGTTGTCTGTCCATTTTCTCTTGCTCAGACTTTCTGTTGAGTCCTTACCACTGACGTCAAGGGGATGCAAACTTTGGATATCCCCTTGGAACCTCCTAACTTTGATGACAGGAGGATCTTTATCGTGGCACATCTGTTCACAGATGAAAAATACAGATGACATACCTCGTTGTACATCTTTGTGTGCATATTTTCCATTTGTCAAGGTCCTACCAAGTAGAGGAGTTGGTCATATGGTTTGTTTAAGACAAACCTCATTGTACATCTTTGTGTGCATGTTTTCTGTTTGTCAAGGTCATGTCAAGTAGAGGAGTAGGTCATATGTTTTGTTTAAGACAAACCACATTGTACATCTTTGTGTGCATATTTTCCGTTTGTCAAGGTCATGCCAAGTAGAGGAGTTGGTCATCTGTCTTTGTTTATCTGTTTGCTATAGCAGATAGCAAGTTTTCTGATCAATTAATCTTTCGTCTGTATCTCGCCTATCTCTGTGTCAATAACAGAGAAAAGCAGACATATTCTGATCCAATTTGTCTGTCAATTTTATTCTTTCGTTAAAGCATTATGAGACATACTATATATCTTATTATGTATATCTGCCTACCAAGATCAGGGCAGACGCAGATGGAGCAAATTGCCTGTCTTTTATCTTGCTCTGACTTTCTGTTGAGTCCTTACCACTGATGTCAAGGGGATGCAAACTTTGGATATCTCCTTGGAACCTCCTAACTTTGATGACAGGAGGATCTTTATCATGAGACCTCTGTTCACAGACGAAAAATACAGATGACATACCTCATTGTACATCTTTGTGTGCATATTTTCCGTTTGTCAAGGTCATGCCAAGTAGAGGAGTTGGTCATCTGTCTTTGTTTATCTGTTTGCTATAGCAGATAGCAAGTTTTCTGATCAATTAGTCTTCTGTCTGTATGTTGCCTATCTCTGTGTCAGTAACAGAGAAAAGCAGACATATTCTGATCCAATTTGTCTGTCAATTTTATTCTTTCGTTAAAGCATTATGAGACATAGTATATCTCTTCTTATGTAGATCTGCCTACCAAGATGAGGGCAGACGTAGATGGAGCCAATTGCCTGGCGTTTATCTTGCTCCGACTTTCTGTTGAGTCCTTACCATTGGCGTCAAGGGGATGCAAATTTTGGATATCCCCTTGGAACCTCTTAACTTTATGACAGGAGGATCTTTATCGTAGCACATCTGTTCACAGACGAAAAATACAGATGACATACCTCATTGTACGAACCCGTGGGGATCCGGGTTGTAAGAATAGATCCTCAGTACCCCCTTGCTTGTCGTAAGAGGCGACTAAACGGGGAGGTTCTTCGGATGAGACCACAAAAACAGAGTACCCGTGCCACAGCAGGTGTGGCACGTAAAAGATCCCTCCCTCTTCAAAGGCCATAAGCACCGTGCATAGGCCTAAATTTGCAGCCCTTCACCGGCAATGGTAACGTCTCCATATGAGTGCAACGTTAAACAATATGTAATAATCAACCTCATTGTACATCTTTGTCTGCATAGTTTCTGTTTGTCAAGGTCATGCCAAGTAGAGGAGTTGGTTATCTGCCTTTGTTTATCTGTTTGCTGTAGCAGAGAGGAGGCTTTCTGATCAATTTTTTGGTGTCTATGTGTTGTGTAGCTCTGTCTTTCTAAGAGAGAAAGACAAACGTATTATGATCCAATTTGTCTGTCATTTCTATACTTGCTGTAAAACATTTTGAGAAGCATTGTATGTCTTGTAAGAGTGATTTTGTTTGTTGGATACAGACTCTCCTACTGAGAATGTTTTAAAAATACTTGTTTTCGTTGAAGCCTTTTTTGTCAGCTGAAAGGTTTAGGTGCTAAAGTTAACAACTGAAATCAAATACGAAAAAGTTCAGACATCGTAAAATTGCTTGTAAATCTGCCTCGTCCTACTTGTGAATATTGTAGTTATCAGTTAGCTTCAAGGTCATATTGGCTTTTGAACAATATCTCACTGGTATTGGGAATGGTAAGCAAACAACATTACATGCTACAATATATTTCATGGCATCGATACAACTGATTAGCTTTCAAGAGGGAAAACCATCTGTATCAAGAGAATTGATTATTCATACAATGAATTTTTTCTCAGATGCCAGTCTTAAAAACGGTGTGTGCTTAAATTTGTTTTGATTTCAGATTTTATGACTCCATTTAAAAATTTTTCAAAGTATGAATGTTATGTTCTTTGATGCAGTTGAGATCCCACCCAACGCCATTTAGGTCATTAGGTCAGTAAAATGCCAATTTAAGTGACTGAATAGTTTCAGGTTATATAGTTGTTCAACGTTCCATCTAGTAAGTTTGCGTGAGGGAAGGACAGACACATTTGGATAACATTTTGAACAATTTTCCTTCTACTTTATGGGCAATCGTTCATTTCGGCGATGAGGGGTTGCACAAAATGGACCTCTTCTGGATGCTTAGTATCTTAAGCAGGGAGTGATCTTTATCGTGGCACACATGCTGTTACATGCGAACGCGGGTTTTGCATCTTTGTCTGCATATTTCCGTTTGTCAAGGTCATGCCAAGGTCTTGTCATCTGTCTTTGTATGTCTGTTTCTTATAGCGGAGAAGAGGCTTTCTGATCAATTTGTCTTTCACCTATAGTGTCGCATATCTCTGTGTAGTTAACAGAGAAAGGCAGAAACATTCTGGTCCAAGTTGTCTGTCCATTTTCTCTTGCTCAGACTTTCTGTTGAGTCCTTACCACTGACGTCAAGGGGATGCAAACTTTGGATATCCCCTTGGAACCTCCTAACTTTGATGACAGGAGGATCTTTATCGTGGCACATCTGTTCACAGATGAAAAATACAGATGACATACCTCGTTGTACATCTTTGTGTGCATATTTTCCACTTGTCAAGGTCCTACCAAGTAGAGGAGTTGGTCATATGGTTTGTTTAAGACAAACCTCATTGTACATCTTTGTGTGCATGTTTTCTGTTTGTCAAGGTCATGTCAAGTAGAGGAGTAGGTCATATGTTTTGTTTAAGACAAACCACATTGTACATCTTTGTGTGCATATTTTCCGTTTGTCAAGGTCATGCCAAGTAGAGGAGTTGGTCATCTGTCTTTGTTTATCTGTTTGCTATAGCAGATAGCAAGTTTTCTGATCAATTAATCTTTCGTCTGTATCTCGCCTATCTCTGTGTCAATAACAGAGAAAAGCAGACATATTCTGATCCAATTTGTCTGTCAATTTTATTCTTTCGTTAAAGCATTATGAGACATACTATATATCTTATTATGTATATCTGCCTACCAAGATGAGGGCAGACGCAGATGGAGCAAATTGCCTGTCTTTTATCTTGCTCTGACTTTCTGTTGAGTCCTTACCACTGATGTCAAGGGGATGCAAACTTTGGATATCTCCTTGGAACCTCCTAACTTTGATGACAGGAGGATCTTTATCATGAGACCTCTGTTCACAGACGAAAAATACAGATGACATACCTCATTGTACATCTTTGTGTGCATATTTTCCGTTTGTCAAGGTCATGCCAAGTAGAGGAGTTGGTCATCTGTCTTTGTTTATCTGTTTGCTATAGCAGATAGCAAGTTTTCTGATCAATTAGTCTTCTGTCTGTATGTTGCCTATCTCTGTGTCAGTAACAGAGAAAAGCAGACATATTCTGATCCAATTTGTCTGTCAATTTTATTCTTTCGTTAAAGCATTATGAGACATAGTATATCTCTTCTTATGTAGATCTGCCTACCAAGATGAGGGCAGACGTAGATGGAGCCAATTGCCTGGCGTTTATCTTGCTCCGACTTTCTGTTGAGTCCTTACCATTGGCGTCAAGGGGATGCAAATTTTGGATATCCCCTTGGAACCTCTTAACTTTATGACAGGAGGATCTTTATCGTAGCACATCTGTTCACAGACGAAAAATACAGATGACATACCTCATTGTACGAACCCGTGGGGATCCGGGTTGTAAGAATAGATCCTCAGTACCCCCTTGCTTGTCGTAAGAGGCGACTAAACGGGGAGGTTCTTCGGATGAGACCACAAAAACAGAGTACCCGTGCCACAGCAGGTGTGGCACGTAAAAGATCCCTCCCTCTTCAAAGGCCATAAGCACCGTGCATAGGCCTAAATTTGCAGCCCTTCACCGGCAATGGTAACGTCTCCATATGAGTGCAACGTTAAACAATATGTAATAATCAACCTCATTGTACATCTTTGTCTGCATAGTTTCCGTTTGTCAAGGTCATGCCAAGTAGAGGAGTTGGTTATCTGCCTTTGTTTATCTGTTTGCTGTAGCAGAGAGGAGGCTTTCTGATCAATTTTTTGGTGTCTATGTGTTGTGTAGCTCTGTCTTTCTAAGAGAGAAAGACAAACGTATTATGATCCAATTTGTCTGTCATTTCTATACTTGCTGTAAAACATTTTGAGAAGCATTGTATGTCTTGTAAGAGTGATTTTGTTTGTTGGATACAGACTCTCCTACTGAGAATGTTTTAAAAATACTTGTTTTCGTTGAAGCCTTTTTTGTCAGCTGAAAGGTTTAGGTGCTAAAGTTAACAACTGAAATCAAATACGAAAAAGTTCAGACATCGTAAAATTGCTTGTAAATCTGCCTCGTCCTACTTGTGAATATTGTAGTTATCAGTTAGCTTCAAGGTCATATTGGCTTTTGAACAATATCTCACTGGTATTGGGAATGGTAAGCAAACAACATTACATGCTACAATATATTTCATGGCATCGATACAACTGATTAGCTTTCAAGAGGGAAAACCATCTGTATCAAGAGAATTGATTATTCATACAATGAATTTTTTCTCAGATGCCAGTCTTAAAAACGGTGTGTGCTTAAATTTGTTTTGATTTCAGATTTTATGACTCCATTTAAAAATTTTTCAAAGTATGAATGTTATGTTCTTTGATGCAGTTGAGATCCCACCCAACGCCATTTAGGTCATTAGGTCAGTAAAATGCCAATTTAAGTGACTGAATAGTTTCAGGTTATATAGTTGTTCAACGTTCCATCTAGTAAGTTTGCGTGAGGGAAGGACAGACACATTTGGATAACATTTTCAACAATTTTCCTTCTACTTTATGGGCAATCGTTCATTTCGGCGATGAGGGGTTGCACAAAATGGACCTCTTCTGGATGCTTAGTATCTTAAGCAGGGAGTGATCTTTATCGTGGCACACATGCTGTTACATGCGAACGCGGGTTTTGCATCTTTGTCTGCATATTTCCGTTTGTCAAGGTCATGCCAAGGTCTTGTCATCTGTCTTTGTATGTCTGTTTCTTATAGCGGAAAAGAGGCTTTCTGATCAATTTGTCTTTCACCTATAGTGTCGCATATCTCTGTGTAGTTAACAGAGAAAGGCAGAAACATTCTGGTCCAAGTTGTCTGTCCATTTTCTCTTGCTCAGACTTTCTGTTGAGTCCTTACCACTGACGTCAAGGGGATGCAAACTTTGGATATCCCCTTGGAACCTCCTAACTTTGATGACAGGAGGATCTTTATCGTGGCACATCTGTTCACAGATGAAAAATACAGATGACATACCTCGTTGTACATCTTTGTGTGCATATTTTCCATTTGTCAAGGTCCTACCAAGTAGAGGAGTTGGTCATATGGTTTGTTTAAGACAAACCTCATTGTACATCTTTGTGTGCATGTTTTCTGTTTGTCAAGGTCATGTCAAGTAAAGGAGTAGGTCATATGTTTTGTTTAAGACAAACCACATTGTACATCTTTGTGTGCATATTTTCCGTTTGTCAAGGTCATGCCAAGTAGAGGAGTTGGTCATCTGTCTTTGTTTATCTGTTTGCTATAGCAGATAGCAAGTTTTCTGATCAATTAATCTTTCGTCTGTATCTCGCCTATCTCTGTGTCAATAACAGAGAAAAGCAGACATATTCTGATCCAATTTGTCTGTCAATTTTATTCTTTCGTTAAAGCATTATGAGACATACTATATATCTTATTATGTATATCTGCCTACCAATATCAGGGCAGACGTAGATGGAGCAAATTGCCTGTCTTTTATCTTGCTCTGACTTTCTGTTGAGTCCTTACCACTGATGTCAAGGGGATGCAAACTTTGGATATCTCCTTGGAACCTCCTAACTTTGATGACAGGAGGATCTTTATCATGAGACATCTGTTCACAGACGAAAAATACAGATGACATACCTCATTGTACATCTTTGTGTGCATATTTTCCGTTTGTCAAGGTCATGCCAAGTAGAGGAGTTGGTCATATGTTTTGTTTAAGACAAAGCTCATTGTACATCTCTGTGTGCATATTTTCCGTTTGTCAAGGTCATGCCAAGTAGAGGAGTTGGTCATATGTTTTGTTTAAGACAAACCTCATTGTACATCTCTGTGTGCATATTTTCCGTTTGTCAAGGTCATGAGAATTAGAGGAGTTGGTCATATGTTTTGTTTAAGACAAACCTCATTGTACATCTTTGTGTGGATATTTTCCGTTTGTCAAGGTCATGCCAAGTAGAGGAGTTGGTCATATGTTTTGTTTAAGACAAACCTCATTGTACATCTTTGTGTGCATATTTTCCGTTTGTCAAGGTCATGCCAAGTGGAGGAGTTGGTCATATGTTTTGGTTAAGACAAACCTCATTGTACATCTTTGTGTGCATATTTTCCGTTTGTCAAGGTCATGCCAAGTAGAGGAGTTGGTCATCTGTCTTTGTTTATCTGTTTGCTATAGCAGATAGCAAGTTTTCTGATCAATTAGTCTTTCGTCTGTATGTCGCCTATCTCTGTGTCAGTAACAGAGAAAAGCAGACATATTCTGATCCAATTTGTTTGTCAATTTTATTCTTTCGTTAAAGCATTATGAGACATAGTATAACTCTTCTTATGTATATCTGCCTACCAAGATCATGGGAGACGTAGATGTAGCAAATTGCCTGTCGTTTATCTTGCTCCGACACTCTGTTGAGTCCTTACCACTGGCGTCAAGGGGATGCAAACTTTGGATATCCCCTTGGAACCTCCTAACTTTGATGACAGGAGGATCTTTATCGTGGCACATCTGTTCACAGACGAAAAATACAGATGACATACCTTATTGTACATCTTTGTGTGCATATTTTCCGTTTGTCAAGGTCATGCCAAGTAGAGGAGTTGGTCATATGTTTTGTTTAAGACAAACCTCATTACACATCTTTGTGTGCATATTTTCCGTTTGTCAAGGTCATGCCAAGTAGAGGAGTTGGTCATATCTTTTGTTTAAGACAAACCTCATTGTACATCTTTGTGTGCATATTTTCCATTTGTCAAGGTCATGACAAGTAGAGGAGTTGGTCATCTGTCTTTGTTTATCTGTTTGCTATAGCAGATAGCAAGTTTTCTGATGAATTAGTCTTTCGTCTGTATCTCGCCTATCTCTGTGTCAATAACAGAGAAAAGCAGACATATTCTGATCCAATTTGTCTGTCAATTTTATTCTTTCGCTAAAGCATTATGAGACATAGTATATCTCTAATTATGTATATCTGCCTACGAAGATCAGGGCAGACGTTTGTTTAGCTCTGACTTTCTGTTGACTCCTTACCACTGGCGTCAAGGGGATGCAATCTTTGGATATCCCCTTGGAACCTCCTAACTTTGATGACAGGAGGATCTTTATCGTGAGACCTCTGTTCACAGACGAAAAATACAGATGACATACCTCATTGTACATCTTTGTGTGCATATTTTCCGTTTGTCAAGGTCATGCCAAGTAGAGGAGTTGGTCATATGTTTTGTTTAAGACAAAGCTCATTGTACATCTTTGTGTGCATATTTTCCGTTTGTCAAGGTCATGCCAAGTAGAGGAGTTGGTCATCTGTCTTTGTTTATCTGTTTGCTATAGCAGATAGCAAGTTTTCTGATCAATTAGTCTTCTGTCTGTATGTTGCCTATCTCTGTGTCAGTAACAGAGAAAAGCAGACATATTCTGATCCAATTTGTCTGTCAATTTTATTCTTTCGTTAAAGCATTATGAGACATAGTATATCTCTTCTTATGTAGATCTGCCTACCAAGATGAGGGCAGACGTAGATGGAGCCAATTGCCTGGCGTTTATCTTGCTCCGACTTTCTGTTGAGTCCTTACCATTGGCGTCAAGGGGATGCAAATTTTGGATATCCCCTTGGAACCTCTTAACTTTATGACAGGAGGATCTTTATCGTAGCACATCTGTTCACAGACGAAAAATACAGATGACATACCTCATTGTACGAACTCGTGGGGATCCGGGTTGTAAGAATAGATCCTCAGTACCCCCTTGCTTGTCGTAAGAGGCGACTAAACGGGGAGGTTCTTCGGATGAGACCACAAAAACAGAGTACCCGTGCCACAGCAGGTGTGGCACGTAAAAGATCCCTCCCTCTTCAAAGGCCATAAGCACCGTGCATAGGCCTAAATTTGCAGCCCTTCACCGGCAATGGTAACGTCTCCATATGAGTGCAACGTTAAACAATATGTAATAATCAACCTCATTGTACATCTTTGTCTGCATAGTTTCTGTTTGTCAAGGTCATGCCAAGTAGAGGAGTTGGTTATCTGCCTTTGTTTATCTGTTTGCTGTAGCAGAGAGGAGGCTTTCTGATCAATTTTTTGGTGTCTATGTGTTGTGTAGCTCTGTCTTTCTAAGAGAGAAAGACAAACGTATTATGATCCAATTTGTCTGTCATTTCTATACTTGCTGTAAAACATTTTGAGAAGCATTGTATGTCTTGTAAGAGTGATTTTGTTTGTTGGATACAGACTCTCCTACTGAGAATGTTTTAAAAATACTTGTTTTCGTTGAAGCCTTTTTTGTCAGCTGAAAGGTTTAGGTGCTAAAGTTAACAACTGAAATCAAATACGAAAAAGTTCAGACATCGTAAAATTGCTTGTAAATCTGCCTCGTCCTACTTGTGAATATTGTAGTTATCAGTTAGCTTCAAGGTCATATTGGCTTTTGAACAATATCTCACTGGTATTGGGAATGGTAAGCAAACAACATTACATGCTACAATATATTTCATGGCATCGATACAACTGATTAGCTTTCAAGAGGGAAAACCATCTGTATCAAGAGAATTGATTATTCATACAATGAATTTTTTCTCAGATGCCAGTCTTAAAAACGGTGTGTGCTTAAATTTGTTTTGATTTCAGATTTTATGACTCCATTTAAAAATTTTTCAAAGTATGAATGTTATGTTCTTTGATGCAGTTGAGATCCCACCCAACGCCATTTAGGTCATTAGGTCAGTAAAATGCCAATTTAAGTGACTGAATAGTTTCAGGTTATATAGTTGTTCAACGTTCCATCTAGTAAGTTTGCGTGAGGGAAGGACAGACACATTTGGATAACATTTTCAACAATTTTCCTTCTACTTTATGGGCAATCGTTCATTTCGGCGATGAGGGGTTGCACAAAATGGACCTCTTCTGGATGCTTAGTATCTTAAGCAGGGAGTGATCTTTATCGTGGCACACATGCTGTTACATGCGAACGCGGGTTTTGCATCTTTGTCTGCATATTTCCGTTTGTCAAGGTCATGCCAAGGTCTTGTCATCTGTCTTTGTATGTCTGTTTCTTATAGCGGAGAAGAGGCTTTCTGATCAATTTGTCTTTCACCTATAGTGTCGCATATCTCTGTGTAGTTAACAGAGAAAGGCAGAAACATTCTGGTCCAAGTTGTCTGTCCATTTTCTCTTGCTCAGACTTTCTGTTGAGTCCTTACCACTGACGTCAAGGGGATGCAAACTTTGGATATCCCCTTGGAACCTCCTAACTTTGATGACAGGAGGATCTTTATCGTGGCACATCTGTTCACAGATGAAAAATACAGATGACATACCTCGTTGTACATCTTTGTGTGCATATTTTCCATTTGTCAAGGTCCTACCAAGTAGAGGAGTTGGTCATATGGTTTGTTTAAGACAAACCTCATTGTACATCTTTGTGTGCATGTTTTCTGTTTGTCAAGGTCATGTCAAGTAGAGGAGTAGGTCATATGTTTTGTTTAAGACAAACCACATTGTACATCTTTGTGTGCATATTTTCCGTTTGTCAAGGTCATGCCAAGTAGAGGAGTTGGTCATCTGTCTTTGTTTATCTGTTTGCTATAGCAGATAGCAAGTTTTCTGATCAATTAATCTTTCGTCTGTATCTCGCCTATCTCTGTGTCAATAACAGAGAAAAGCAGACATATTCTGATCCAATTTGTCTGTCAATTTTATTCTTTCGTTAAAGCATTATGAGACATACTATATATCTTATTATGTATATCTGCCTACCAAGATCAGGGCAGACGCAGATGGAGCAAATTGCCTGTCTTTTATCTTGCTCTGACTTTCTGTTGAGTCCTTACCACTGATGTCAAGGGGATGCAAACTTTGGATATCCCCTTGGAACCTCCTAACTTTGATGACAGGAGGATCTTTATCATGAGACATCTGTTCACAGACGAAAAATACAGATGACATACCTCATTGTACATCTTTGTGTGCATATTTTCCGTTTGTCAAGGTCATGCCAAGTAGAGGAGTTGGTCATATGTTTTGTTTAAGACAAAGCTCATTGTACATCTCTGTGTGCATATTTTCCGTTTGTCAAGGTCATGCCAAGTAGAGGAGTTGGTCATATGTTTTGTTTAAGACAAACCTCATTGTACATCTCTGTGTGCATATTTTCCGTTTGTCAAGGTCATGAGAATTAGAGGAGTTGGTCATATGTTTTGTTTAAGACAAACCTCATTGTACATCTTTGTGTGGATATTTTCCGTTTGTCAAGGTCATGCCAAGTAGAGGAGTTGGTCATATGTTTTGTTTAAGACAAACCTCATTGTACATCTTTGTGTGCATATTTTCCGTTTGTCAAGGTCATGCCAAGTGGAGGAGTTGGTCATATGTTTTGGTTAAGACAAACCTCATTGTACATCTTTGTGTGCATATTTTCCGTTTGTCAAGGTCATGCCAAGTAGAGGAGTTGGTCATCTGTCTTTGTTTATCTGTTTGCTATAGCAGATAGCAAGTTTTCTGATCAATTAGTCTTTCGTCTGTATCTCGCCTATCTCTGTGTCAGTAACAGAGAAAAGCAGACATATTCTGATCCAATTTGTTTGTCAATTTTATTCTTTCGTTAAAGCATTATGAGACATAGTATAACTCTTCTTATGTATATCTGCCTACCAAGATCAGGGCAGACGTAGATGGAGGAAATTGCCTGTCGTTTATCTTGCTCCGACATTCTGTTGAGTCCTTACCACTGGCGTCAAGGGGATGCAAACTTTGGATATCCCCTTGGAACCTCCTAACTTTGATGACAGGAGGATCTTTATCGTGGCACATCTGTTCACAGACGAAAAATACAGATGACATACCTTATTGTACATCTTTGTGTGCATATTTTCCGTTTGTCAAGGTCATGCCAAGTAGAGGAGTTGGTCATATGTTTTGTTTAAGACAAACCTCATTACACATCTTTGTGTGCATATTTTCCGTTTGTCAAGGTCATGCCAAGTAGAGGAGTTGGTCATATGTTTTGGTTAAGACAAACCTCATTGTACATCTTTGTGTGCATATTTTCCATTTGTCAAGGTCATGCCAAGTAGAGGAGTTGGTCATCTGTCTTTGTTTATCTGTTTGCTATAGCAGATAGCAAGTTTTCTGATCAATTAGTCTTTCATCTGTATGTCGCCTATCTCTGTGTCAATAACAGAGAAAAGCAGACATATTCTGATCCAATTTGTCTGTCAATTTTATTCTTTCGCTAAAGCATTATGAGACATAGTATATCTCTAATTATGTATATCTGCCTACCAAGATCAGGGCAGACGTTTGTTTAGCTCTGACTTTCTGTTGACTCCTTACCACTGGCGTCAAGGGGATGCAATCTTTGGATATCCCCTTGGAACCTCCTAACTTTGATGACAGGAGGATCTTTATCGTGAGACCTCTGTTCACAGACGAAAAATACAGATGACATACCTCATTGTACATTTTTGTGTGCATATTTTCCGTTTGTCAAGATCATGCCAAGTAGAGGAGTTGGTCATATGTTTTGTTTAAGACAAAGCTCATTGTACATCTTTGTGTGCATATTTTCCGTTTGTCAAGGTCATGCCAAGTAGAGGAGTTGGTCATCTGTCTTTGTTTATCTGTTTGCTATAGCAGATAGCAAGTTTTCTGATCAATTAGTCTTTCGTCTGTATCTCGCCTATCTCTGTGTCAATAACAGAGAAAAGCAGACATATTCTGATCCAATTTGTCTGTCAATTTTATTCTTTCGTTAAAGCATTATGAGACATACTATATATCTTATTATGTATATCTGCCTACCAAGATCAGGGCAGACGCAGATGGAGCAAATTGCCTGTCTTTTATCTTGCTCTGACTTTCTGTTGAGTCCTTACCACTGATGTCAAGGGGATGCAAACTTTGGATATCCCCTTGGAACCTCCTAACTTTGATGACAGGAGGATCTTTATCATGAGACATCTGTTCACAGACGAAAAATACAGATGACATACCTCATTGTACATCTTTGTGTGCATATTTTCCGTTTGTCAAGGTCATGCCAAGTAGAGGAGTTGGTCATATGTTTTGTTTAAGACAAAGCTCATTGTACATCTCTGTGTGCATATTTTCCGTTTGTCAAGGTCATGCCAAGTAGAGGAGTTGGTCATATGTTTTGTTTAAGACAAACCTCATTGTACATCTCTGTGTGCATATTTTCCGTTTGTCAAGGTCATGAGAATTAGAGGAGTTGGTCATATGTTTTGTTTAAGACAAACCTCATTGTACATCTTTGTGTGGATATTTTCCGTTTGTCAAGGTCATGCCAAGTAGAGGAGTTGGTCATATGTTTTGTTTAAGACAAACCTCATTGTACATCTTTGTGTGCATATTTTCCGTTTGTCAAGGTCATGCCAAGTGGAGGAGTTGGTCATATGTTTTGGTTAAGACAAACCTCATTGTACATCTTTGTGTGCATATTTTCCGTTTGTCAAGGTCATGCCAAGTAGAGGAGTTGGTCATCTGTCTTTGTTTATCTGTTTGCTATAGCAGATAGCAAGTTTTCTGATCAATTAGTCTTTCGTCTGTATCTCGCCTATCTCTGTGTCAGTAACAGAGAAAAGCAGACATATTCTGATCCAATTTGTTTGTCAATTTTATTCTTTCGTTAAAGCATTATGAGACATAGTATAACTCTTCTTATGTATATCTGCCTACCAAGATCATGGGAGACGTAGATGTAGCAAATTGCCTGTCGTTTATCTTGCTCCGACACTCTGTTGAGTCCTTACCACTGGCGTCAAGGGGATGCAAACTTTGGATATCCCCTTGGAACCTCCTAACTTTGATGACAGGAGGATCTTTATCGTGGCACATCTGTTCACAGACGAAAAATACAGATGACATACCTTATTGTACATCTTTGTGTGCATATTTTCCGTTTGTCAAGGTCATGCCAAGTAGCGGAGTTGGTCATATGTTTTGTTTAAGACAAACCTCATTACACATCTTTGTGTGCATTTTTTCCGTTTGTCAAGGTCATGCCAAGTAGAGGAGTTGGTCATATCTTTTGTTTAAGACAAACCTCATTGTACATCTTTGTGTGCATATTTTCCGTTTGTCAAGGTCATGCCAAGTAGAGGAGTTGGTCATCTGTCTTTGTTTATCTGTTTGCTATAGCAGATAGCAAGTTTTCTGATGAATTAGTCTTTCGTCTGTATCTCGCCTATCTCTGTGTCAATAACAGAGAAAAGCAGACATATTCTGATCCAATTTGTCTGTCAATTTTATTCTTTCGTTAAAGCATTATGAGACATACTATATATCTTATTATGTATATCTGCCTACCAAGATCAGGGCAGACGTAGATGGAGCAAATTGCCTGTCGTTTATCTTGCTTCAACTTTCTGTTGAGTCCTTACCACTGACGTCAAGGGGATTCAAATTTTGGATATTCCTTTGGAACCTCCTAACTTTGATGACAGGAGGATCTTTATCGTGGCACATCTGTTCACAGACGAAAAATACAGATGACATACCTCATTGTACATCTTTGTGTGCATATTTTCCGTTTGTCAAGGTCATGCCAAGTAGAGGAGTTGGTCATCTGTCTTTGTTTATCTGTTTGCTATAGCAGATAGCAAATTTTCTGATCAATTAGTCTTTCGTCTGTATGTCGCCTATCTCTGTGTCAGTAACAGAGAAAAGCAGACATATTCTGATCCAATTTGTCTGTCAATTTTATTCTTTCGTTAAAGCATTATGAGACATAGTATATCTCTTCATATGTAGATCTGCCTACCAAGATGAGGGCAGACGTAGATGGAGCAAATTGCCTGTCGTTTATCTTGCTCCGACTTTCTGTTCAGTCCTTACCATTGGCGTCAAGGGGATGCAAATTTTGGATATCCCCTTGGAACCTTTTAACTTTATGACAGGAGGATCTTTATCGTAGCACATCTGTTCACAGACGAAAAATACAGATGACATACCTCATTGTACGAACCCGTGGGGATCCGGGTTGTAAGAATAGATCCTCAGTACCCCCTTGCTTGTCGTAAGAGGCGACTAAACGGGGAGGTTCTTCGGATGAGACCACAAAAACAGAGGACCCGTGCCACAGCAGGTGTGGCACGTAAAAGATCCCTCCCTCTTCAAAGGCCATAAGCACCGTGCATAGGCCTAAATTTGCAGCCCTTCACCGGCAATGGTAACGTCTCCATATGAGTGCAACGTTAAACAATCTGTAATAATCAACCTCATTGTACATCTTTGTCTGCATAGTTTCCGTTTGTCAAGGTCATGCCAAGTAGAGGAGTTGGTTATCTGCCTTTGTTTATCTGTTTGCTGTAGCAGAGAGGAGGCTTTCTGATCAATTTTTTGGTGTCTATGTGTTGTGTAGCTCTGTCTTTCTAAGAGAGAAAGACAAACGTATTATGATCCAATTTGTCTGTCATTTCTATACTTGCTGTAAAACATTTTGAGAAGCATTGTATGTCTTGTAAGAGTGATTTTGTTTGTTGGATACAGACTCTCCTACTGAGAATGTTTTAAAAATACTTGTTTTCGTTGAAGCCTTTTTTGTCAGCTGAAAGGTTTAGGTGCTAAAGTTAACAACTGAAATCAAATACGAAAAAGTTCAGACATCGTAAAATTGCTTGTAAATCTGCCTCGTCCTACTTGTGAATATTGTAGTTATCAGTTAGCTTCAAGGTCATATTGGCTTTTGAACAATATCTCACTGGTATTGGGAATGGTAAGCAAACAACATTACATGCTACAATATATTTCATGGCATCGATACAACTGATTAGCTTTCAAGAGGGAAAACCATCTGTATCAAGAGAATTGATTATTCATACAATGAATTTTTTCTCAGATGCCAGTCTTAAAAACGGTGTGTGCTTAAATTTGTTTTGATTTCAGATTTTATGACTCCATTTAAAAATTTTTCAAAGTATGAATGTTATGTTCTTTTGATGCAGTTGAGATCCCACCCAACGCCATTTAGGTCATTAGGTCAGTAAAATGCCAATTTAAGTGACTGAATAGTTTCAGGTTATATAGTTGTTCAACGTTCCATCTAGTAAGTTTGCGTGAGGGAAGGACAGACACATTTGGATAACATTTTCAACAATTTTCCTTCTACTTTATGGGCAATCGTTCATTTCGGCGATGAGGGGTTGCACAAAATGGACCTCTTCTGGATGCTTAGTATCTTAAGCAGGGAGTGATCTTTATCGTGGCACACATGCTGTTACATGCGAACGCGGGTTTTGCATCTTTGTCTGCATATTTCCGTTTGTCAAGGTCATGCCAAGGTCTTGTCATCTGTCTTTGTATGTCTGTTTCTTATAGCGGAGAAGAGGCTTTCTGATCAATTTGTCTTTCACCTATAGTGTCGCATATCTCTGTGTAGTTAACAGAGAAAGGCAGAAACATTCTGGTCCAAGTTGTCTGTCCATTTTCTCTTGCTCAGACTTTCTGTTGAGTCCTTACCACTGACGTCAAGGGGATGCAAACTTTGGATATCCCCTTGGAACCTCCTAACTTTGATGACAGGAGGATCTTTATCGTGGCACATCTGTTCACAGATGAAAAATACAGATGACATACCTCGTTGTACATCTTTGTGTGCATATTTTCCATTTGTCAAGGTCATACCAAGTAGAAGAGTTGGTCATATGGTTTGCTTAAGACAAACCTTGTTGTACTTCTTTGTGTGCATATTTTCCGTTTGTCAAGGTCATGCCAAGTAGAGGAGTTGGTCATATGTTTTGTTTAAGGCAAACCTCATTGTACATCTTTGTGTGCATATTTTCTGTTTGTCAAGGTCATGTCAAGTAGAGGAGTAGGTCATATGTTTTGTTTAAGACAAACCACATTGTACATCTTTGAGTGCATATTTTCCGTTTGTCAAGGTCATGCCAAGTAGAGGAGTTGGTCATATGTTTTGTTTAAGACAAAGCTCATTGTACATCTTTGTGTGCATATTTTCCGTTTGTCAAGGTCATGCCAAGTAGAGGAGTTGGTCATCTGTCTTTGTTTATCTGTTTGCTATAGCAGATAGCAAGTTTTCTGATGAATTAGTCTTTCGTCTGTATCTCGCCTATCTCTGTGTCAATAACAGAGAAAAGCAGACATATTCTGATCCAATTTGTCTGTCAATTTTATTCTTTCGTTAAAGCATTATGAGACATACTATATATCTTATTATGTATATCTGCCTACCAAGATCAGGGCAGACACAGATGGAGCAAATTGCCTGTCTTTTATCTTGCTCTGACTGTCTGTTGAGTCCTTACCACTGATGTCAAGGGGATGCAAACTTTGGATATCCCCTTGGAACCTCCTAACTTTGATGACAGGAGGATCTTTATCATGAGACATCTGTTCACAGACGAAAAATACAGATGACATACCTCATTGTACATCTTTGTGTGCATATTTTCCGTTTGTCAAGGTCATGCCAAGTAGAGGAGTTGGTCATATGTTTTGTTTAAGACAAAGCTCATTGTACATCTCTGTGTGCATATTTTCCGTTTGTCAAGGTCATGCCAAGTAGAGGAGTTGGTCATATGTTTTGTTTAAGACAAACCTCATTGTACATCTCTGTGTGCATATTTTCCGTTTGTCAAGGTCATGAGAATTAGAGGAGTTGGTCATATGTTTTGTTTAAGACAAAGCTCATTGTACATTTTTGTGTGCATATTTTCCGTTTGTCAAGGTCATGCCAAGTAGAGGAGTTGGTCATATGTTTTGTTTAAGACAAAGCTCATTGTACATCTTTGTGTGCATATTTTCCGTTTGTCAAGGTCATGCCAAGTAGAGGAGTTGGTCATCTGTCTTTGTTTATCTGTTTGCTATAGCAGATAGCAAGTTTTCTGATGAATTAGTCTTTCGTCTGTATCTCGCCTATCTCTGTGTCAATAACAGAGAAAAGCAGACATATTCTGATCCAATTTGTCTGTCAATTTTATTCTTTCGTTAAAGCATTATGAGACAGTATATCTCTTCTTATGTAGATCTGCCTACCAAGATGAGGGCAGACGTAGATGGAGCAAATTGCCTGTCGTTTATCTTGCTCCGACTTTCTGTTGAGTCCTTACCATTGGCGTCAAGGGGATGCAAATTTTGGATATCCCCTTGGAACCTCTTAACTTTATGACAGGAGGATCTTTATCGTAGCACATCTGTTCACAGACGAAAAATACAGATGACATACCTCATTGTACGAACCCGTGGGGATCCGGGTTGTAAGAATAGATCCTCAGTACCCCCTTGCTTGTCGTAAGAGGCGACTAAACGGGGAGGTTCTTCGGATGAGACCACAAAAACAGAGGACCCGTGCCACAGCAGGTGTGGCACGTAAAAGATCCCTCCCTCTTCAAAGGCCATAAGCACCGTGCATAGGCCTAAATTTGCAGCCCTTCACCGGCAATGGTAACGTCTCCATATGAGTGCAACGTTAAACAATCTGTAATAATCAACCTCATTGTACATCTTTGTCTGCATAGTTTCCGTTTGTCAAGGTCATGCCAAGTAGAGGAGTTGGTTATCTGCCTTTGTTTATCTGTTTGCTGTAGCAGAGAGGAGGCTTTCTGATCAATTTTTTGGTGTCTATGTGTTGTGTAGCTCTGTCTTTCTAAGAGAGAAAGACAAACGTATTATGATCCAATTTGTCTGTCATTTCTATACTTGCTGTAAAACATTTTGAGAAGCATTGTATGTCTTGTAAGAGTGATTTTGTTTGTTGGATACAGACTCTCCTACTGAGAATGTTTTAAAAATACTTGTTTTCGTTGAAGCCTTTTTTGTCAGCTGAAAGGTTTAGTTGCTAAAGTTAACAACTGAAATCAAATACGAAAAAGTTCAGACATCGTAAAATTGCTTGTAAATCTGCCTCGTCCTACTTGTGAATATTGTAGTTATCAGTTAGCTTCAAGGTCATATTGGCTTTTGAACAATATCTCACTGGTATTGGGAATGGTAAGCAAACAACATTACATGCTACAATATATTTCATGGCATCGATACAACTGATTAGCTTTCAAGAGGGAAAACCATCTGTATCAAGAGAATTGATTATTCATACAATGAATTTTTTCTCAGATGCCAGTCTTAAAAACGGTGTGTGCTTAAATTTGTTTTGATTTCAGATTTTATGACTCCATTTAAAAATTTTTCAAAGTATGAATGTTATGTTCTTTTGATGCAGTTGAGATCCCACCCAACGCCATTTAGGTCATTAGGTCAGTAAAATGCCAATTTAAGTGACTGAATAGTTTCAGGTTATATAGTTGTTCAACGTTCCATCTAGTAAGTTTGCGTGAGGGAAGGACAGACACATTTGGATAACATTTTGAACAATTTTCCTTCTACTTTATGGGCAATCGTTCATTTCGGCGATGAGGGGTTGCACAAAATGGACCTCTTCTGGATGCTTAGTATCTTAAGCAGGGAGTGATCTTTATCGTGGCACACATGCTGTTACATGCGAACGCGGGTTTTGCATCTTTGTCTGCATATTTCCGTTTGTCAAGGTCATGCCAAGGTCTTGTCATCTGTCTTTGTATGTCTGTTTCTTATAGCGGAGAAGAGGCTTTCTGATCAATTTGTCTTTCACCTATAGTGTCGCATATCTCTGTGTAGTTAACAGAGAAAGGCAGAAACATTCTGGTCCAAGTTGTCTGTCCATTTTCTCTTGCTCAGACTTTCTGTTGAGTCCTTACCACTGACGTCAAGGGGATGCAAACTTTGGATATCCCCTTGGAACCTCCTAACTTTGATGACAGGAGGATCTTTATCGTGGCACATCTGTTCACAGATGAAAAATACAGATGACATACCTCGTTGTACATCTTTGTGTGCATATTTTCCATTTGTCAAGGTCATACCAAGTAGAAGAGTTGGTCATATGGTTTGCTTAAGACAAACCTCGTTGTACTTCTTTGTGTGCATATTTTCCGTTTGTCAAGGTCATGCCAAGTAGAGGAGTTGGTCATATGTTTTGTTTAAGGCAAGCCTCATTGTACATCTTTGTGTGCATATTTTCTGTTTGTCAAGGTCATGTCAAGTAGAGGAGTAGGTCATATGTTTTGTTTAAGACAAACCACATTGTACATCTTTGAGTGCATATTTTCCGTTTGTCAAGGTCATGCCAAGTAGAGGAGTTGGTCATCTGTCTTTGTTTATCTGTTTGCTATAGCAGATAGCAAGTTTTCTGATCAATTAGTCTTTCGTCTGTATGTCGCCTATCTCTGTGTCAATAACAGAGAAAAGCAGACATATTCTGATCCAATTTGTCTGTCAATTTTATTCTTTCGTTAAAGCATTATGAGACATACTATATATCTTATTATGTATATCTGCCTACCAAGATGAGGGCAGACGTAGATGGAGCAAATTGCCTGTCTTTTATCTTGCTCTGACTTTCTGTTCAGTCCTTACCATTGGCGTCAAGGGGATGCAATCTTTGGATATCCCCTTGGAACCTCCTAACTTTATGACAGGAGGATCTTTATCATAGCACATCTGTTCACAGACGAAAAATACAGATGACATACCTCATTGTACATCTTTGTGTGCATATTTTCTGTTTGTCAAGGTCATACCAAGTAGAGGAGTTGGTCATATGTTTTGTTTAAGACAAAGCTCATTGTACATCTTTGTGTGCATATTTTCCGTTTGTCAAGGTCATGCCAAGTAGAGGAGTTGGTCATCTGTCTTTGTTTATCTGTTTGCTATAGCAGATAGCAAGTTTTCTGATCAATTAGTCTTTCGTCTGTATGTCGCCTATCTCTGTGTCAGTAACAGAGAAAAGCAGACATATTGTGATCCAATTTGTTTGTCAATTTTATTCTTTTGTTAAAGCATTATGAGACATAGTATAACTCTTCTTATGTATATCTGCCTACCAAGATGAGGGCAGACGTAGATGGAGCAAATTGCCTGTCGTTTATCTTGCTCCGACATTCTGTTGAGTCCTTACCACTGGCGTCAAGGGGATGCAAACTTTGGATATCCCCTTGGAACCTCCTAACTTTGATGACAGGAGGATCTTTATCGTGGCACATCTGTTCACAGACGAAAAATACAGATGACATACCTTATTGTACATCTTTGTGTGCATATTTTCCGTTCAAGGTCATGCCAAGTAGAGGAGTTGGTCATATGTTTTGTTTAAGACAAACCTCATTACACATCTTTGTGTGCATATTTTCCGTTTGTCAAGGTCATGCCAAGTAGAGGAGTTGGTCATATGTTTTGGTTAAGACAAACCTCATTGTACATCTTTGTGTGCATATTTTCCATTTTTCAAGGTCATGCCAAGTAGAGGAGTTGGTCATCTGTCTTTGTTTATCTGTTTGCTATAGCAGATAGCAAGTTTTCTGATCAATTTGTCTTTCTTCTGTATGTCGCCTATCTCTGTGTCAATAACAGAGAAAAGCAGACATATTCTGATCCAATTTGTCTGTCAATTTTATTCTTTCGCTAAAGCATTATGAGACGTAGTATATCTCTAATTATGTATATCTGCCTACCAAGATCAGGGCAGACGTTTGTTTAGCTCTGACTTTCTGTTGAGTCCTTACCACTGGCGTCAAGGGGATGCAATCTTTGGATATCCCCTTGGAACCTCCTAACTTTGATGACAGGAGGATCTTTATCGTGAGACCTCTGTTCACAGACGAAAAATACAGATGACATACCTCATTGTACATCTCTGTGTGCATATTTTCCGTTTGTCAAGGTCATGCCAAGTAGAGGAGTTGGTCATATGTTTTGTTTAAGACAAAGCTCATTGTACATCTTTGTGTGCATATTTTCCGTTTGTCAAGGTCATGCCAAGTAGAGGAGTTGGTCATATGTTTTGTTTAAGGCAAACCTCATTGTACATCTTTGTGTGCATATTTTCTGTTTGTCAAGGTCATGTCAAGTAGAGGAGTAGGTCATATGTTTTGTTTAAGACAAAGCTCATTGTACATCTTTGTGTGCATATTTTCCGTTTGTCAAGGTCATGCCAAGTAGAGGAGTTGGTCATCTGTCTTTGTTTATCTGTTTGCTATCTGTTTGCTATAGCAGATAGCAAGTTTTCTGATCAATTAGTCTTTCGTCTGTATGTCGCCTATCTCTGTGTCAGTAACAGAGAAAAGCAGACATATTCTGATCCAATTTGTCTGTCAATTTTATTCTTTCGTTAAAGCATTATGAGACAGTATATCTCTTCTTATGTAGATCTGCCTACCAAGATGAGGGCAGACGTAGATGGAGCAAATTGCCTGTCGTTTATCTTGCTCCGACTTTCTGTTGAGTCCTTACCATTGGCGTCAAGGGGATGCAAATTTTGGATATCCCCTTGGAACCTCTTAACTTTATGACAGGAGGATCTTTATCATAGCACATCTGTTCACAGACGAAAAATACAGATGACATACCTCATTGTACATCTTTGTGTGCATATTTTCTGTTTGTCAAGGTCATGCCAAGTAGAGGAGTTGGTCATATGGTTTGCTTAAGACAAACCTTGTTGTACTTCTTTGTGTGCATATTTTCCGTTTGTCAAGGTCATGCCAAGTAGAGGAGTTGGTCATATGTTTTGTTTAAGGCAAACCTCATTGTACATCTTTGTGTGCATATTTTCCGTTTGTCAAGGTCATACCAAGTAGAAGAGTTGGTCATATGGTTTGCTTAAGACAAACCTTGTTGTACTTCTTTGTGTGCATATTTTCCGTTTGTCAAGGTCATGCCAAGTAGAGGAGTTGGTCATATGTTTTGTTTAAGGCAAACCTCATTGTACATCTTTGTGTGCATATTTTCTGTTTGTCAAGGTCATGTCAAGTAGAGGAGTAGGTCATATGTTTTGTTTAAGACAAACCACATTGTACATCTTTGAGTGCATATTTTCCGTTTGTCAAGGTCATGCCAAGTAGAGGAGTTGGTCATATGTTTTGTTTAAGACAAAGCTCATTGTACATCTTTGTGTGCATATTTTCCGTTTGTCAAGGTCATGCCAAGTAGAGGAGTTGGTCATCTGTCTTTGTTTATCTGTTTGCTATAGCAGATAGCAAGTTTTCTGATCAATTAGTCTTTCGTCTGTATGTCGCCTATCTCTGTGTCAATAACAGAGAAAAGCAGACATATTCTGATCCAATTTGTCTGTCAATTTTATTCTTTCGTTAAAGCATTATGAGACATACTATATATCTTATTATGTATATCTGCCTACCAAGATCAGGGCAGACACAGATGGAGCAAATTGCCTGTCTTTTATCTTGCTCTGACTGTCTGTTGAGTCCTTACCACTGATGTCAAGGGGATGCAAACTTTGGATATCCCCTTGGAACCTCCTAACTTTGATGACAGGAGGATCTTTATCATGAGACATCTGTTCACAGACGAAAAATACAGATGACATACCTCATTGTACATCTTTGTGTGCATATTTTCCGTTTGTCAAGGTCATGCCAAGTAGAGGAGTTGGTCATATGTTTTGTTTAAGACAAAGCTCATTGTACATCTCTGTGTGCATATTTTCCGTTTGTCAAGGTCATGCCAAGTAGAGGAGTTGGTCATATGTTTTGTTTAAGACAAACCTCATTGTACATCTCTGTGTGCATATTTTCCGTTTGTCAAGGTCATGAGAATTAGAGGAGTTGGTCATATGTTTTGTTTAAGACAAAGCTCATTGTACATTTTTGTGTGCATATTTTCCGTTTGTCAAGGTCATGCCAAGTAGAGGAGTTGGTCATATGTTTTGTTTAAGACAAAGCTCATTGTACATCTTTGTGTGCATATTTTCCGTTTGTCAAGGTCATGCCAAGTAGAGGAGTTGGTCATCTGTCTTTGTTTATCTGTTTGCTATAGCAGATAGCAAGTTTTCTGATGAATTAGTCTTTCGTCTGTATCTCGCCTATCTCTGTGTCAATAACAGAGAAAAGCAGACATATTCTGATCCAATTTGTCTGTCAATTTTATTCTTTCGTTAAAGCATTATGAGACAGTATATCTCTTCTTATGTAGATCTGCCTACCAAGATGAGGGCAGACGTAGATGGAGCAAATTGCCTGTCGTTTATCTTGCTCCGACTTTCTGTTGAGTCCTTACCATTGGCGTCAAGGGGATGCAAATTTTGGATATCCCCTTGGAACCTCTTAACTTTATGACAGGAGGATCTTTATCGTAGCACATCTGTTCACAGACGAAAAATACAGATGACATACCTCATTGTACGAACCCGTGGGGATCCGGGTTGTAAGAATAGATCCTCAGTACCCCCTTGCTTGTCGTAAGAGGCGACTAAACGGGGAGGTTCTTCGGATGAGACCACAAAAACAGAGGACCCGTGCCACAGCAGGTGTGGCACGTAAAAGATCCCTCCCTCTTCAAAGGCCATAAGCACCGTGCATAGGCCTAAATTTGCAGCCCTTCACCGGCAATGGTAACGTCTCCATATGAGTGCAACGTTAAACAATCTGTAATAATCAACCTCATTGTACATCTTTGTCTGCATAGTTTCCGTTTGTCAAGGTCATGCCAAGTAGAGGAGTTGGTTATCTGCCTTTGTTTATCTGTTTGCTGTAGCAGAGAGGAGGCTTTCTGATCAATTTTTTGGTGTCTATGTGTTGTGTAGCTCTGTCTTTCTAAGAGAGAAAGACAAACGTATTATGATCCAATTTGTCTGTCATTTCTATACTTGCTGTAAAACATTTTGAGAAGCATTGTATGTCTTGTAAGAGTGATTTTGTTTGTTGGATACAGACTCTCCTACTGAGAATGTTTTAAAAATACTTGTTTTCGTTGAAGCCTTTTTTGTCAGCTGAAAGGTTTAGTTGCTAAAGTTAACAACTGAAATCAAATACGAAAAAGTTCAGACATCGTAAAATTGCTTGTAAATCTGCCTCGTCCTACTTGTGAATATTGTAGTTATCAGTTAGCTTCAAGGTCATATTGGCTTTTGAACAATATCTCACTGGTATTGGGAATGGTAAGCAAACAACATTACATGCTACAATATATTTCATGGCATCGATACAACTGATTAGCTTTCAAGAGGGAAAACCATCTGTATCAAGAGAATTGATTATTCATACAATGAATTTTTTCTCAGATGCCAGTCTTAAAAACGGTGTGTGCTTAAATTTGTTTTGATTTCAGATTTTATGACTCCATTTAAAAATTTTTCAAAGTATGAATGTTATGTTCTTTTGATGCAGTTGAGATCCCACCCAACGCCATTTAGGTCATTAGGTCAGTAAAATGCCAATTTAAGTGACTGAATAGTTTCAGGTTATATAGTTGTTCAACGTTCCATCTAGTAAGTTTGCGTGAGGGAAGGACAGACACATTTGGATAACATTTTGAACAATTTTCCTTCTACTTTATGGGCAATCGTTCATTTCGGCGATGAGGGGTTGCACAAAATGGACCTCTTCTGGATGCTTAGTATCTTAAGCAGGGAGTGATCTTTATCGTGGCACACATGCTGTTACATGCGAACGCGGGTTTTGCATCTTTGTCTGCATATTTCCGTTTGTCAAGGTCATGCCAAGGTCTTGTCATCTGTCTTTGTATGTCTGTTTCTTATAGCGGAGAAGAGGCTTTCTGATCAATTTGTCTTTCACCTATAGTGTCGCATATCTCTGTGTAGTTAACAGAGAAAGGCAGAAACATTCTGGTCCAAGTTGTCTGTCCATTTTCTCTTGCTCAGACTTTCTGTTGAGTCCTTACCACTGACGTCAAGGGGATGCAAACTTTGGATATCCCCTTGGAACCTCCTAACTTTGATGACAGGAGGATCTTTATCGTGGCACATCTGTTCACAGATGAAAAATACAGATGACATACCTCGTTGTACATCTTTGTGTGCATATTTTCCATTTGTCAAGGTCATACCAAGTAGAAGAGTTGGTCATATGGTTTGCTTAAGACAAACCTCGTTGTACTTCTTTGTGTGCATATTTTCCGTTTGTCAAGGTCATGCCAAGTAGAGGAGTTGGTCATATGTTTTGTTTAAGGCAAGCCTCATTGTACATCTTTGTGTGCATATTTTCTGTTTGTCAAGGTCATGTCAAGTAGAGGAGTAGGTCATATGTTTTGTTTAAGACAAACCACATTGTACATCTTTGAGTGCATATTTTCCGTTTGTCAAGGTCATGCCAAGTAGAGGAGTTGGTCATCTGTCTTTGTTTATCTGTTTGCTATAGCAGATAGCAAGTTTTCTGATCAATTAGTCTTTCGTCTGTATGTCGCCTATCTCTGTGTCAATAACAGAGAAAAGCAGACATATTCTGATCCAATTTGTCTGTCAATTTTATTCTTTCGTTAAAGCATTATGAGACATACTATATATCTTATTATGTATATCTGCCTACCAAGATGAGGGCAGACGTAGATGGAGCAAATTGCCTGTCTTTTATCTTGCTCTGACTTTCTGTTCAGTCCTTACCATTGGCGTCAAGGGGATGCAATCTTTGGATATCCCCTTGGAACCTCCTAACTTTATGACAGGAGGATCTTTATCATAGCACATCTGTTCACAGACGAAAAATACAGATGACATACCTCATTGTACATCTTTGTGTGCATATTTTCTGTTTGTCAAGGTCATACCAAGTAGAGGAGTTGGTCATATGTTTTGTTTAAGACAAAGCTCATTGTACATCTTTGTGTGCATATTTTCCGTTTGTCAAGGTCATGCCAAGTAGAGGAGTTGGTCATCTGTCTTTGTTTATCTGTTTGCTATAGCAGATAGCAAGTTTTCTGATCAATTAGTCTTTCGTCTGTATGTCGCCTATCTCTGTGTCAGTAACAGAGAAAAGCAGACATATTGTGATCCAATTTGTTTGTCAATTTTATTCTTTTGTTAAAGCATTATGAGACATAGTATAACTCTTCTTATGTATATCTGCCTACCAAGATGAGGGCAGACGTAGATGGAGCAAATTGCCTGTCGTTTATCTTGCTCCGACATTCTGTTGAGTCCTTACCACTGGCGTCAAGGGGATGCAAACTTTGGATATCCCCTTGGAACCTCCTAACTTTGATGACAGGAGGATCTTTATCGTGGCACATCTGTTCACAGACGAAAAATACAGATGACATACCTTATTGTACATCTTTGTGTGCATATTTTCCGTTTGTCAAGGTCATGCCAAGTAGAGGAGTTGGTCATATGTTTTGTTTAAGACAAACCTCATTACACATCTTTGTGTGCATATTTTCCGTTTGTCAAGGTCATGCCAAGTAGAGG
Source organism: Ostrea denselamellosa (assembly GCA_024699665.1). Classification (NCBI taxonomy): domain Eukaryota; kingdom Metazoa; phylum Mollusca; class Bivalvia; order Ostreida; family Ostreidae; genus Ostrea; species Ostrea denselamellosa. The sequence goes on from JAMZEH010000062.1 coordinate 626,845, forward strand.
AGTTGGTCATATGTTTTGGTTAAGACAAACCTCATTGTACATCTTTGTGTGCATATTTTCCATTTTTCAAGGTCATGCCAAGTAGAGGAGTTGGTCATCTGTCTTTGTTTATCTGTTTGCTATAGCAGATAGCAAGTTTTCTGATCAATTTGTCTTTCTTCTGTATGTCGCCTATCTCTGTGTCAATAACAGAGAAAAGCAGACATATTCTGATCCAATTTGTCTGTCAATTTTATTCTTTCGCTAAAGCATTATGAGACGTAGTATATCTCTAATTATGTATATCTGCCTACCAAGATCAGGGCAGACGTTTGTTTAGCTCTGACTTTCTGTTGAGTCCTTACCACTGGCGTCAAGGGGATGCAATCTTTGGATATCCCCTTGGAACCTCCTAACTTTGATGACAGGAGGATCTTTATCGTGAGACCTCTGTTCACAGACGAAAAATACAGATGACATACCTCATTGTACATCTCTGTGTGCATATTTTCCGTTTGTCAAGGTCATGCCAAGTAGAGGAGTTGGTCATATGTTTTGTTTAAGACAAAGCTCATTGTACATCTTTGTGTGCATATTTTCCGTTTGTCAAGGTCATGCCAAGTAGAGGAGTTGGTCATATGTTTTGTTTAAGGCAAACCTCATTGTACATCTTTGTGTGCATATTTTCTGTTTGTCAAGGTCATGTCAAGTAGAGGAGTAGGTCATATGTTTTGTTTAAGACAAAGCTCATTGTACATCTTTGTGTGCATATTTTCCGTTTGTCAAGGTCATGCCAAGTAGAGGAGTTGGTCATCTGTCTTTGTTTATCTGTTTGCTATCTGTTTGCTATAGCAGATAGCAAGTTTTCTGATCAATTAGTCTTTCGTCTGTATGTCGCCTATCTCTGTGTCAGTAACAGAGAAAAGCAGACATATTCTGATCCAATTTGTCTGTCAATTTTATTCTTTCGTTAAAGCATTATGAGACAGTATATCTCTTCTTATGTAGATCTGCCTACCAAGATGAGGGCAGATGTAGATGGAGCAAATTGCCTGTCGTTTATCTTGCTCCGACTTTCTGTTGAGTCCTTACCATTGGCGTCAAGGGGATGCAAATTTTGGATATCCCCTTGGAACCTCTTAACTTTATGACAGGAGGATCTTTATCGTAGCACATCTGTTCACAGACGAAAAATACAGATGACATACCTCATTGTACGAACCCGTGGGGATCCGGGTTGTAAGAATAGATCCTCAGTACCCCCTTGCTTGTCGTAAGAGGCGACTAAACGGGGAGGTTCTTCGGATGAGACCACAAAAACAGAGGACCCGTGCCACAGCAGGTGTGGCACGTAAAAGATCCCTCCCTCTTCAAAGGCCATAAGCACCGTGCATAGGCCTAAATTTGCAGCCCTTCACCGGCAATGGTAATGTCTCCATATGAGTGCAACGTTAAACAATCTGTAATAATCAACCTCATTGTACATCTTTGTCTGCATAGTTTCCGTTTGTCAAGGTCATGCCAAGTAGAGGAGTTGGTTATCTGCCTTTGTTTATCTGTTTGCTGTAGCAGAGAGGAGGCTTTCTGATCAATTTTTTGGTGTCTATGTGTTGTGTAGCTCTGTCTTTCTAAGAGAGAAAGACAAACGTATTATGATCCAATTTGTCTGTCATTTCTATACTTGCTGTAAAACATTTTGAGAAGCATTGTATGTCTTGTAAGAGTGATTTTGTTTGTTGGATACAGACTCTCCTACTGAGAATGTTTTAAAAATACTTGTTTTCGTTGAAGCCTTTTTTGTCAGCTGAAAGGTTTAGTTGCTAAAGTTAACAACTGAAATCAAATACGAAAAAGTTCAGACATCGTAAAATTGCTTGTAAATCTGCCTCGTCCTACTTGTGAATATTGTAGTTATCAGTTAGCTTCAAGGTCATATTGGCTTTTGAACAATATCTCACTGGTATTGGGAATGGTAAGCAAACAACATTACATGCTACAATATATTTCATGGCATCGATACAACTGATTAGCTTTCAAGAGGGAAAACCATCTGTATCAAGAGAATTGATTATTCATACAATGAATTTTTTCTCAGATGCCAGTCTTAAAAACGGTGTGTGCTTAAATTTGTTTTGATTTCAGATTTTATGACTCCATTTAAAAATTTTTCAAAGTATGAATGTTATGTTCTTTTGATGCAGTTGAGATCCCACCCAACGCCATTTAGGTCATTAGGTCAGTAAAATGCCAATTTAAGTGACTGAATAGTTTCAGGTTATATAGTTGTTCAACGTTCCATCTAGTAAGTTTGCGTGAGGGAAGGACAGACACATTTGGATAACATTTTGAACAATTTTCCTTCTACTTTATGGGCAATCGTTCATTTCGGCGATGAGGGGTTGCACAAAATGGACCTCTTCTGGATGCTTAGTATCTTAAGCAGGGAGTGATCTTTATCGTGGCACACATGCTGTTACATGCGAACGCGGGTTTTGCATCTTTGTCTGCATATTTCCGTTTGTCAAGGTCATGCCAAGGTCTTGTCATCTGTCTTTGTATGTCTGTTTCTTATAGCGGAGAAGAGGCTTTCTGATCAATTTGTCTTTCACCTATAGTGTCGCATATCTCTGTGTAGTTAACAGAGAAAGGCAGAAACATTCTGGTCCAAGTTGTCTGTCCATTTTCTCTTGCTCAGACTTTCTGTTGAGTCCTTACCACTGACGTCAAGGGGATGCAAACTTTGGATATCCCCTTGGAACCTCCTAACTTTGATGACAGGAGGATCTTTATCGTGGCACATCTGTTCACAGATGAAAAATACAGATGACATACCTCGTTGTACATGTTTGTGTGCATATTTTCCATTTGTCAAGGTCATACCAAGTAGAAGAGTTGGTCATATGGTTTGCTTAAGACAAACCTCGTTGTACTTCTTTGTGTGCATATTTTCCGTTTGTCAAGGTCATGCCAAGTAGAGGAGTTGGTCATATGTTTTGTTTAAGGCAAACCTCATTGTACATCTTTGTGTGCATATTTTCTGTTTGTCAAGGTCATGTCAAGTAGAGGAGTAGGTCATATGTTTTGTTTAAGACAAACCACATTGTACATCTTTGAGTGCATATTTTCCGTTTGTCAAGGTCATGCCAAGTAGAGGAGTTGGTCATCTGTCTTTGTTTATCTGTTTGCTATAGCAGATAGCAAGTTTTCTGATCAATTAGTCTTTCGTCTGTATGTCGCCTATCTCTGTGTCAATAACAGAGAAAAGCAGACATATTCTGATCCAATTTGTCTGTCAATTTTATTCTTTCGTTAAAGCATTATGAGACATACTATATATCTTATTATGTATATCTGCCTACCAAGATGAGGGCAGACGTAGATGGAGCAAATTGCCTGTCTTTTATCTTGCTCTGACTTTCTGTTCAGTCCTTACCATTGGCGTCAAGGGGATGCAATCTTTGGATATCCCCTTGGAACCTCCTAACTTTATGACAGGAGGATCTTTATCATAGCACATCTGTTCACAGACGAAAAATACAGATGACATACCTCATTGTACATCTTTGTGTGCATATTTTCTGTTTGTCAAGGTCATGCCAAGTAGAGGAGTTGGTCATATGTTTTGTTTAAGACAAAGCTCATTGTACATCTTTGTGTGCATATTTTCCGTTTGTCAAGGTCATGCCAAGTAGAGGAGTTGGTCATCTGTCTTTGTTTATCTGTTTGCTATAGCAGATAGCAAGTTTTCTGATCAATTAGTCTTTCGTCTGTATGTCGCCTATCTCTGTGTCAGTAACAGAGAAAAGCAGACATATTCTGATCCAATTTGTCTGTCAATTTTATTCTTTCGTTAAAGCATTATGAGACAGTATATCTCTTCTTATGTAGATCTGCCTACCAAGATGAGGGCAGACGTAGATGGAGCAAATTGCCTGTCGTTTATCTTGCTCCGACTTTCTGTTGAGTCCTTACCATTGGCGTCAAGGGGATGCAAATTTTGGATATCCCCTTGGAACCTCTTAACTTTATGACAGGAGGATCTTTATCGTAGCACATCTGTTCACAGACGAAAAATACAGATGACATACCTCATTGTACGAACCCGTGGGGATCCGGGTTGTAAGAATAGATCCTCAGTACCCCCTTGCTTGTCGTAAGAGGCGACTAAACGGGGAGGTTCTTCGGATGAGACCACAAAAACAGAGGACCCGTGCCACAGCAGGTGTGGCACGTAAAAGATCCCTCCCTCTTCAAAGGCCATAAGCACCGTGCATAGGCCTAAATTTGCAGCCCTTCACCGGCAATGGTAACGTCTCCATATGAGTGCAACGTTAAACAATATGTAATAATCAACCTCATTGTACATCTTTGTCTGCATAGTTTCCGTTTGTCAAGGTCATGCCAAGTAGAGGAGTTGGTTATCTGCCTTTGTTTATCTGTTTGCTGTAGCAGAGAGGAGGCTTTCTGATCAATTGTTTGGTGTCTATGTGTTGTGTAGCTCTGTCTTTCTAAGAGAGAAAGACAAACGTATTATGATCCAATTTGTCTGTCATTTCTATACTTGCTGTAAAACATTTTGAGAAGCATTGTTTGTCTTGTAAGAGTGATTTTGTTTGTTGGATACAGACTCTCCTACTGAGAATGTTTTAAAAATACTTGTTTTCGTTGAAGCCTTTTTTGTCAGCTGAAAGGTTTAGGTGCTAAAGTTAACAACTGAAATCAAATACGAAAAAGTTCAGACATCGTAAAATTGCTTGTAAATCTGCCTCGTCCTACTTGTGAATATTGTAGTTATCAGTTAGCTTCAAGGTCATATTGGCTTTTGAACAATATCTCACTGGTATTGGGAATGGTAAGCAAACAACATTACATGCTACAATATATTTCATGGCATCGATACAACTGATTAGCTTTCAAGAGGGAAAACCATCTGTATCAAGAGAATTGATTATTCATACAATGAATTTTTTCTCAGATGCCAGTCTTAAAAACGGTGTGTGCTTAAATTTGTTTTGATTTCAGATTTTATGACTCCATTTAAAAATTTTTCAAAGTATGAATGTTATGTTCTTTTGATGCAGTTGAGATCCCACCCAACGCCATTTAGGTCATTAGGTCAGTAAAATGCCAATTTAAGTGACTGAATAGTTTCAGGTTATATAGTTGTTCAACGTTCCATCTAGTAAGTTTGCGTGAGGGAAGGACAGACACATTTGGATAACATTTTGAACAATTTTCCTTCTACTTTATGGGCAATCGTTCATTTCGGCGATGAGTGGTTGCACAAAATGGACCTCTTCTGGATGCTTAGTATCTTAAGCAGGGAGTGATCTTTATCGTGGCACACATGCTGTTACATGCGAACGCGGGTTTTGCATCTTTGTCTGCATATTTCCGTTTGTCAAGGTCATGCCAAGGTCTTGTCATCTGTCTTTGTATGTCTGTTTCTTATAGCGGAGAAGAGGCTTTCTGATCAATTTGTCTTTCACCTATAGTGTCGCATATCTCTGTGTAGTTAACAGAGAAAGGCAGAAACATTCTGGTCCAAGTTGTCTGTCCATTTTCTCTTGCTCAGACTTTCTGTTGAGTCCTTACCACTGACGTCAAGGGGATGCAAACTTTGGATATCCCCTTGGAACCTCCTAACTTTGATGACAGGAGGATCTTTATCGTGGCACATCTGTTCACAGATGAAAAATACAGATGACATACCTCGTTGTACATCTCTGTGTGCATATTTTCCATTTGTCAAGGTCATACCAAGTAGAAGAGTTGGTCACATGGTTTGCTTAAGACAAACCTCGTTGTACTTCTTTGTGTGCATATTTTCCGTTTGTCAAGGTCATGCCAAGTAGAGGAGCTGGTCATATGTTTTGTTTAAGGCAAACCTCATTGTACATCTTTGTGTGCATATTTTCTGTTTGTCAAGGTCATGTCAAGTAGAGGAGTAGGTCATATGTTTTGTTTAAGACAAACCACATTGTACATCTTTGAGTGCATATTTTCCGTTTGTCAAGGTCATGCCAAGTAGAGGAGTTGGTCATCTGTCTTTGTTTATCTGTTTGCTATAGCAGATAGCAAGTTTTCTGATCAATTAGTCTTTCGTCTGTATGTCGCCTATCTCTGTGTCAATAACAGAGAAAAGCAGACATATTCTGATCCAATTTGTCTGACAATTTTATTCTTTCGTTAAAGCATTATGAGACATACTATATATCTTATTATGTATATCTGCCTACCAAGATCAGGGCAGACGTAGATGGAGCAAATTGCCTGTCTTTTATCTTGCTCTGACTTTCTGTTCAGTCCTTACCATTGGCATCAAGGGGATGCAATCTTTGGATATCCCCTTGGAACCTCCTAACTTTATGACAGGAGGATCTTTATCATAGCACATCTGTTCACAGACGAAAAATACAGATGACATACCTCATTGTACATCTTTGTGTGCATATTTTCCGTTTGTCAAGGTCATGCCAAGTAGAGGAGTTGGTCATATGTTTTGTTTAAGACAAAGCTCATTGTACATCTTTGTGTGCATATTTTCCGTTTGTCAAGGTCATGCCAAGTAGAGGAGTTGGTCATCTGTCTTTGTTTATCTGTTTGCTATAGCAGATAGCAAGTTTTCTGATCAATTAGTCTTTCGTCTGTATGTCGCCTATCTCTGTGTCAGTAAGAGAGAAAAGCAGACATATTCTGATCCAATTTGTTTGTCAATTTTATTCTTTCGTTAAAGCATTATGAGACATAGTATAACTCTTCTTATGTATATCTGCCTACCAAGATGAGGGCAGACGTAGATGGAGCAAATTGCCTGTCGTTTATCTTGCTCCGACATTCTGTTGAGTCCTTACCACTGGCGTCAAGGGGATGCAAACTTTGGATATCCCCTTGGAACCTCCTAACTTTGATGACAGGAGGATCTTTATCGTGGCACATCTGTTCACAGACGAAAAATACAGATGACATACCTTATTGTACATCTTTGTGTGCATATTTTCCGTTTGTCAAGGTCATGCCAAGTAGAGGAGTTGGTCATATGTTTTGTTTAAGACAAACCTCATTACACATCTTTGTGTGCATATTTTCCGTTTGTCAAGGTCATGCCAAGTAGAGGAGTTGGTCATATGTTTTGGTTAAGACAAACCTCATTGTACATCTTTGTGTGCATATTTTCCATTTTTCAAGGTCATGCCAAGTAGAGGAGTTGGTCATCTGTCTTTGTTTATCTGTTTGCTATAGCAGATAGCAAGTTTTCTGATCAATTTGTCTTTCTTCTGTATGTCGCCTATCTCTGTGTCAATAACAGAGAAAAGCAGACATATTCTGATCCAATTTGTCTGTCAATTTTATTCTTTCGCTAAAGCATTATGAGACATAGTATATCTCTAATTATGTATATCTGCCTACCAAGATCAAGGCAGACGTTTGTTTAGCTCTGACTTTCTGTTGAGTCCTTACCACTGGCGTCAAGGGGATGCAATCTTTGGATATCCCCTTGGAACCTCCTAACTTTGATGACAGGAGGATCTTTATCGTGAGACCTCTGTTCACAGACGAAAAATACAGATGACATACCTCATTGTACATCTCTGTGTGCATATTTTCCGTTTGTCAAGGTCATGCCAAGTAGAGGAGTTGGTCATATGTTTTGTTTAAGACAAAGCTCATTGTACATCTTTGTGTGCATATTTTCCGTTTGTCAAGGTCATGCCAAGTAGAGGAGTTGGTCATATGTTTTGTTTAAGGCAAACCTCATTGTACATCTTTGTGTGCATATTTTCTGTTTGTCAAGGTCATGTCAAGTAGAGGAGTAGGTCATATGTTTTGTTTAAGACAAAGCTCATTGTACATCTTTGTGTGCATATTTTCCGTTTGTCAAGGTCATGCCAAGTAGAGGAGTTGGTCATCTGTCTTTGTTTATCTGTTTGCTATCTGTTTGCTATAGCAGATAGCAAGTTTTCTGATCAATTAGTCTTTCGTCTGTATGTCGCCTATCTCTGTGTCAGTAACAGAGAAAAGCAGACATATTCTGATCCAATTTGTCTGTCAATTTTATTCTTTCGTTAAAGCATTATGAGACAGTATATCTCTTCTTATGTAGATCTGCCTACCAAGATGAGGGCAGACGTAGATGGAGCAAATTGCCTGTCGTTTATCTTGCTCCGACTTTCTGTTGAGTCCTTACCATTGGCGTCAAGGGGATGCAAATTTTGGATATCCCCTTGGAACCTCTTAACTTTATGACAGGAGGATCTTTATCGTAGCACATCTGTTCACAGACGAAAAATACAGATGACATACCTCATTGTACGAACCCGTGGGGATCCGGGTTGTAAGAATAGATCCTCAGTACCCCCTTGCTTGTCGTAAGAGGCGACTAAACGGGGAGGTTCTTCGGATGAGACCACAAAAACAGAGGACCCGTGCCACAGCAGGTGTGGCACGTAAAAGATCCCTCCCTCTTCAAAGGCCATAAGCACCGTGCATAGGCCTAAATTTGCAGCCCTTCACCGGCAATGGTAACGTCTCCATATGAGTGCAACGTTAAACAATATGTAATAATCAACCTCATTGTACATCTTTGTCTGCATAGTTTCCGTTTGTCAAGGTCATGCCAAGTAGAGGAGTTGGTTATCTGCCTTTGTTTATCTGTTTGCTGTAGCAGAGAGGAGGCTTTCTGATCAATTGTTTGGTGTCTATGTGTTGTGTAGCTCTGTCTTTCTAAGAGAGAAAGACAAACGTATTATGATCCAATTTGTCTGTCATTTCTATACTTGCTGTAAAACATTTTGAGAAGCATTGTATGTCTTGTAAGAGTGATTTTGTTTGTTGGATACAGACTCTCCTACTGAGAATGTTTTAAAAATACTTGTTTTCGTTGAAGCCTTTTTTGTCAGCTGAAAGGTTTAGGTGCTAAAGTTAACAACTGAAATCAAATACGAAAAAGTTCAGACATCGTAAAATTGCTTGTAAATCTGCCTCGTCCTACTTGTGAATATTGTAGTTATCAGTTAGCTTCAAGGTCATATTGGCTTTTGAACAATATCTCACTGGTATTGGGAATGGTAAGCAAACAACATTACATGCTACAATATATTTCATGGCATCGATACAACTGATTAGCTTTCAAGAGGGAAAACCATCTGTATCAAGAGAATTGATTATTCATACAATGAATTTTTTCTCAGATGCCAGTCTTAAAAACGGTGTGTGCTTAAATTTGTTTTGATTTCAGATTTTATGACTCCATTTAAAAAATTTTCAAAGTATGAATGTTATGTTCTTTTGATGCAGTTGAGATCCCACCCAACGCCATTTAGGTCATTAGGTCAGTAAAATGCCAATTTAAGTGACTGAATAGTTTCAGGTTATATAGTTGTTCAACGTTCCATCTAGTAAGTTTGCGTGAGGGAAGGACAGACACATTTGGATAACATTTTCAACAATTTTCCTTCTACTTTATGGGCAATCGTTCATTTCGGCGATGAGTGGTTGCACAAAATGGACCTCTTCTGGATGCTTAGTATCTTAAGCAGGGAGTGATCTTTATCGTGGCACACATGCTGTTACATGCGAACGCGGGTTTTGCATCTTTGTCTGCATATTTCCGTTTGTCAAGGTCATGCCAAGGTCTTGTCATCTGTCTTTGTATGTCTGTTTCTTATAGCGGAGAAGAGGCTTTCTGATCAATTTGTCTTTCACCTATAGTGTCGCATATCTCTGTGTAGTTAACAGAGAAAGGCAGAAACATTCTGGTCCAAGTTGTCTGTCCATTTTCTCTTGCTCAGACTTTCTGTTGAGTCCTTACCACTGACGTCAAGGGGATGCAAACTTTGGATATCCCCTTGGAACCTCCTAACTTTGATGACAGGAGGATCTTTATCGTGGCACATCTGTTCACAGATGAAAAATACAGATGACATACCTCGTTGTGCATCTCTGTGTGCATATTTTCCATTTGTCAAGGTCATACCAAGTAGAAGAGTTGGTCATATGGTTTGCTTAAGACAAACCTCGTTGTACTTCTTTGTGTGCATATTTTCCGTTTGTCAAGGTCATGCCAAGTAGAGGAGTTGGTCATATGTTTTGTTTAAGGCAAACCTCATTGTACATCTTTGTGTGCATATTTTCTGTTTGTCAAGGTCATGTCAAGTAGAGGAGTAGGTCATATGTTTTGTTTAAGACAAACCACATTGTACATCTTTGAGTGCATATTTTCCGTTTGTCAAGGTCATGCCAAGTAGAGGAGTTGGTCATCTGTCTTTGTTTATCTGTTTGCTATAGCAGATAGCAAGTTTTCTGATCAATTAGTCTTTCGTCTGTATGTCGCCTATCTCTGTGTCAATAACAGAGAAAAGCAGACATATTCTGATCCAATTTGTCTGACAATTTTATTCTCTCGTTAAAGCATTATGAAACATACTATATATCTTATTATGTATATCTGCCTACCAAGATGAGGGCAGACGTAGATGGAGCAAATTGCCTGTCTTTTATCTTGCTCTGACTTTCTGTTCAGTCCTTACCATTGGCGTCAAGGGGATGCAATCTTTGGATATCCCCTTGGAACCTCCTAACTTTATGACAGGAGGATCTTTATCATAGCACATCTGTTCACAGACGAAAAATACAGATGACATACCTCATTGTACATCTTTGTGTGCATATTTTCCGTTTGTCAAGGTCATGCCAAGTAGAGGAGTTGGTCATATGTTTTGTTTAAGACAAAGCTCATTGTACATCTTTGTGTGCATATTTTCCGTTTGTCAAGGTCATGCCAAGTAGAGGAGTTGGTCATCTGTCTTTGTTTATCTGTTTGCTATAGCAGATAGCAAGTTTTCTGATCAATTAGTCTTTCGTCTGTATGTCGCCTATCTCTGTGTCAGTAAGAGAGAAAAGCAGACATATTCTGATCCAATTTGTTTGTCAATTTTATTCTTTCGTTAAAGCATTATGAGACATAGTATAACTCTTCTTATGTATATCTGCCTACCAAGATGAGGGCAGACGTAGATGGAGCAAATTGCCTGTCGTTTATCTTGCTCCGACATTCTGTTGAGTCCTTACCACTGGCGTCAAGGGGATGCAAACTTTGGATATCCCCTTGGAACCTCCTAACTTTGATGACAGGAGGATCTTTATCGTGGCACATCTGTTCACAGACGAAAAATACAGATGACATACCTTATTGTACATCTTTGTGTGCATATTTTCCGTTTGTCAAGGTCATGCCAAGTAGAGGAGTTGGTCATATGTTTTGTTTAAGACAAACCTCATTACACATCTTTGTGTGCATATTTTCCGTTTGTCAAGGTCATGCCAAGTAGAGGAGTTGGTCATATGTTTTGGTTAAGACAAACCTCATTGTACATCTTTGTGTGCATATTTTCCATTTTTCAAGGTCATGCCAAGTAGAGGAGTTGGTCATCTGTCTTTGTTTATCTGTTTGCTATAGCAGATAGCAAGTTTTCTGATCAATTTGTCTTTCTTCTGTATGTCGCCTATCTCTGTGTCAATAACAGAGAAAAGCAGACATATTCTGATCCAATTTGTCTGTCAATTTTATTCTTTCGCTAAAGCATTATGAGACATAGTATATCTCTAATTATGTATATCTGCCTACCAAGATCAGGGCAGACGTTTGTTTAGCTCTGACTTTCTGTTGAGTCCTTACCACTGGCGTCAAGGGGATGCAATCTTTGGATATCCCCTTGGAACCTCCTAACTTTGATGACAGGAGGATCTTTATCGTGAGACCTCTGTTCACAGACGAAAAATACAGATGACATACCTCATTGTACATCTCTGTGTGCATATTTTCCGTTTGTCAAGGTCATGCCAAGTAGAGGAGTTGGTCATATGTTTTGTTTAAGACAAAGCTCATTGTACATCTTTGTGTGCATATTTTCCGTTTGTCAAGGTCATGCCAAGTAGAGGAGTTGGTCATATGTTTTGTTTAAGGCAAACCTCATTGTACATCTTTGTGTGCATATTTTCTGTTTGTCAAGGTCATGTCAAGTAGAGGAGTAGGTCATATGTTTTGTTTAAGACAAAGCTCATTGTACATCTTTGTGTGCATATTTTCCGTTTGTCAAGGTCATGCCAAGTAGAGGAGTTGGTCATCTGTCTTTGTTTATCTGTTTGCTATCTGTTTGCTATAGCAGATAGCAAGTTTTCTGATCAATTAGTCTTTCGTCTGTATGTCGCCTATCTCTGTGTCAGTAACAGAGAAAAGCAGACATATTCTGATCCAATTTGTCTGTCAATTTTATTCTTTCGTTAAAGCATTATGAGACAGTATATCTCTTCTTATGTAGATCTGCCTACCAAGATGAGGGCAGACGTAGATGGAGCAAATTGCCTGTCGTTTATCTTGCTCCGACTTTCTGTTGAGTCCTTACCATTGGCGTCAAGGGGATGCAAATTTTGGATATCCCCTTGGAACCTCTTAACTTTATGACAGGAGGATCTTTATCGTAGCACATCTGTTCACAGACGAAAAATACAGATGACATACCTCATTGTACGAACCCGTGGGGATCCGGGTTGTAAGAATAGATCCTCAGTACCCCCTTGCTTGTCGTAAGAGGCGACTAAACGGGGAGGTTCTTCGGATGAGACCACAAAAACAGAGGACCCGTGCCACAGCAGGTGTGGCACGTAAAAGATCCCTCCCTCTTCAAAGGCCATAAGCACCGTGCATAGGCCTAAATTTGCAGCCCTTCACCGGCAATGGTAACGTCTCCATATGAGTGCAACGTTAAACAATCTGTAATAATCAACCTCATTGTACATCTTTGTCTGCATAGTTTCCGTTTGTCAAGGTCATGCCAAGTAGAGGAGTTGGTTATCTGCCTTTGTTTATCTGTTTGCTGTAGCAGAGAGGAGGCTTTCTGATCAATTTTTTGGTGTCTATGTGTTGTGTAGCTCTGTCTTTCTAAGAGAGAAAGACAAACGTATTATGATCCAATTTGTCTGTCATTTCTATACTTGCTGTAAAACATTTTGAGAAGCATTGTATGTCTTGTAAGAGTGATTTTGTTTGTTGGATACAGACTCTCCTACTGAGAATGTTTTAAAAATACTTGTTTTCGTTGAAGCCTTTTTTGTCAGCTGAAAGGTTTAGGTGCTAAAGTTAACAACTGAAATCAAATACGAAAAAGTTCAGACATCGTAAAATTGCTTGTAAATCTGCCTCGTCCTACTTGTGAATATTGTAGTTATCAGTTAGCTTCAAGGTCATATTGGCTTTTGAACAATATCTCACTGGTATTGGGAATGGTAAGCAAACAACATTACATGCTACAATATATTTCATGGCATCGATACAACTGATTAGCTTTCAAGAGGGAAAACCATCTGTATCAAGAGAATTGATTATTCATACAATGAATTTTTTCTCAGATGCCAGTCTTAAAAACGGTGTGTGCTTAAATTTGTTTTGATTTCAGATTTTATGACTCCATTTAAAAATTTTTCAAAGTATGAATGTTATGTTCTTTTGATGCAGTTGAGATCCCACCCAACGCCATTTAGGTCATTAGGTCAGTAAAATGCCAATTTAAGTGACTGAATAGTTTCAGGTTATATAGTTGTTCAACGTTCCATCTAGTAAGTTTGCGTGAGGGAAGGACAGACACATTTGGATAACATTTTCAACAATTTTCCTTCTACTTTATGGGCAATCGTTCATTTCGGCGATGAGGGGTTGCACAAAATGGACCTCTTCTGGATGCTTAGTATCTTAAGCAGGGAGTGATCTTTATCGTGGCACACATGCTGTTACATGCGAACGCGGGTTTTGCATCTTTGTCTGCATATTTCCGTTTGTCAAGGTCATGCCAAGGTCTTGTCATCTGTCTTTGTATGTCTGTTTCTTATAGCGGAGAAGAGGCTTTCTGATCAATTTGTCTTTCACCTATAGTGTCGCATATCTCTGTGTAGTTAACAGAGAAAGGCAGAAACATTCTGGTCCAAGTTGTCTGTCCATTTTCTCTTGCTCAGACTTTCTGTTGAGTCCTTACCACTGACATCAAGGGGATGCAAACTTTGGATATCCCCTTGGAACCTCCTAACTTTGATGACAGGAGGATCTTTATCGTGGCACATCTGTTCACAGATGAAAAATACAGATGACATACCTCGTTGTGCATCTCTGTGTGCATATTTTCCATTTGTCAAGGTCATACCAAGTAGAAGAGTTGGTCATATGGTTTGCTTAAGACAAACCTCGTTGTACATCTTTGTGTGCATATTTTCCGTTTGTCAAGGTCATGCCAAGTAGAGGAGTTGGTCATATGTTTTGTTTAAGGCAAACCTCATTGTACATCTTTGTGTGCATATTTTCTGTTTGTCAAGGTCATGTCAAGTAGAGGAGTAGGTCATATGTTTTGTTTAAGACAAACCACATTGTACATCTTTGAGTGCATATTTTCCGTTTGTCAAGGTCATGCCAAGTAGAGGAGTTGGTCATCTGTCTTTGTTTATCTGTTTGCTATAGCAGATAGCAAGTTTTCTGATCAATTTGTCTTTCGTCTGTATGTCGCCTATCTCTGTGTCAATAACAGAGAAAAGCAGACATATTCTGATCCAATTTGTCTGTCAATTTTATTCTTTCGTTAAAGCATTATGAGACATACTATATATCTTATTATGTATATCTGCCTACCAAGATCAGGGCAGACGTAGATGGAGCAAATTGCCTGTCTTTTATCTTGCTCTGACTTTCTGTTCAGTCCTTACCATTGGCGTCAAGGGGATGCAATCTTTGGATATCCCCTTGGAACCTCCTAACTTTATGACAGGAGGATCTTTATCATAGCACATCTGTTCACAGACGAAAAATACAGATGACATACCTCATTGTACATCTTTGTGTGCATATTTTCCGTTTGTCAAGGTCATGCCAAGTAGAGGAGTTGGTCATATGTTTTGTTTAAGACAAAGCTCATTGTACATCTTTGTGTGCATATTTTCCGTTTGTCAAGGTCATGCCAAGTAGAGGAGTTGGTCATCTGTCTTTGTTTATCTGTTTGCTATAGCAGATAGCAAGTTTTCTGATCAATTAGTCTTTCGTCTGTATGTCGCCTATCTCTGTGTCAGTAAGAGAGAAAAGCAGACATATTCTGATCCAATTTGTTTGTCAATTTTATTCTTTCGTTAAAGCATTATGAGACATAGTATAACTCTTCTTATGTATATCTGCCTACCAAGATGAGGGCAGACGTAGATGGAGCAAATTGCCTGTCGTTTATCTTGCTCCGACATTCTGTTGAGTCCTTACCACTGGCGTCAAGGGGATGCAAACTTTGGATATCCCCTTGGAACCTCCTAACTTTGATGACAGGAGGATCTTTATCGTGGCACATCTGTTCACAGACGAAAAATACAGATGACATACCTTATTGTACATCTTTGTGTGCATATTTTCCGTTTGTCAAGGTCATGCCAAGTAGAGGAGTTGGTCATATGTTTTGGTTAAGACAAACCTCATTGTACATCTTTGTGTGCATATTTTCCATTTTTCAAGGTCATGCCAAGTAGAGGAGTTGGTCATCTGTCTTTGTTTATCTGTTTGCTATAGCAGATAGCAAGTTTTCTGATCAATTTGTCTTTCTTCTGTATGTCGCCTATCTCTGTGTCAATAACAGAGAAAAGCAGACATATTCTGATCCAATTTGTCTGTCAATTTTATTCTTTCGCTAAAGCATTATGAGACATAGTATATCTCTAATTATGTATATCTGCCTACCAAGATCAGGGCAGACGTTTGTTTAGCTCTGACTTTCTGTTGAGTCCTTACCACTGGCGTCAAGGGGATGCAATCTTTGGATATCCCCTTGGAACCTCCTAACTTTGATGACAGGAGGATCTTTATCGTGAGACCTCTGTTCACAGACGAAAAATACAGATGACATACCTCATTGTACATCTCTGTGTGCATATTTTCCGTTTGTCAAGGTCATGCCAAGTAGAGGAGTTGGTCATATGTTTTGTTTAAGACAAAGCTCATTGTACATCTTTGTGTGCATATTTTCCGTTTGTCAAGGTCATGCCAAGTAGAGGAGTTGGTCATATGTTTTGTTTAAGGCAAACCTCATTGTACATCTTTGTGTGCATATTTTCTGTTTGTCAAGGTCATGTCAAGTAGAGGAGTAGGTCATATGTTTTGTTTAAGACAAAGCTCATTGTACATCTTTGTGTGCATATTTTCCGTTTGTCAAGGTCATGCCAAGTAGAGGAGTTGGTCATCTGTCTTTGTTTATCTGTTTGCTATCTGTTTGCTATAGCAGATAGCAAGTTTTCTGATCAATTAGTCTTTCGTCTGTATGTCGCCTATCTCTGTGTCAGTAACAGAGAAAAGCAGACATATTCTGATCCAATTTGTCTGTCAATTTTATTCTTTCGTTAAAGCATTATGAGACAGTATATCTCTTCTTATGTAGATCTGCCTACCAAGATGAGGGCAGACGTAGATGGAGCAAATTGCCTGTCGTTTATCTTGCTCCGACTTTCTGTTGAGTCCTTACCATTGGCGTCAAGGGGATGCAAATTTTGGATATCCCCTTGGAACCTCTTAACTTTATGACAGGAGGATCTTTATCGTAGCACATCTGTTCACAGACGAAAAATACAGATGACATACCTCATTGTACGAACCCGTGGGGATCCGGGTTGTAAGAATAGATCCTCAGTACCCCCTTGCTTGTCGTAAGAGGCGACTAAACGGGGAGGTTCTTCGGATGAGACCACAAAAACAGAGGACCCGTGCCACAGCAGGTGTGGCACGTAAAAGATCCCTCCCTCTTCAAAGGCCATAAGCACCGTGCATAGGCCTAAATTTGCAGCCCTTCACCGGCAATGGTAACGTCTCCATATGAGTGCAACGTTAAACAATATGTAATAATCAACCTCATTGTACATCTTTGTCTGCATAGTTTCCGTTTGTCAAGGTCATGCCAAGTAGAGGAGTTGGTTATCTGCCTTTGTTTATCTGTTTGCTGTAGCAGAGAGGAGGCTTTCTGATCAATTGTTTGGTGTCTATGTGTTGTGTAGCTCTGTCTTTCTAAGAGAGAAAGACAAACGTATTATGATCCAATTTGTCTGTCATTTCTATACTTGCTGTAAAACATTTTGAGAAGCATTGTATGTCTTGTAAGAGTGATTTTGTTTGTTGGATACAGACTCTCCTACTGAGAATGTTTTAAAAATACTTGTTTTCGTTGAAGCCTTTTTTGTCAGCTGAAAGGTTTAGGTGCTAAAGTTAACAACTGAAATCAAATACGATAAAGTTCAGACATCGTAAAATTGCTTGTAAATCTGCCTCGTCCTACTTGTGAATATTGTAGTTATCAGTTAGCTTCAAGGTCATATTGGCTTTTGAACAATATCTCACTGGTATTGGGAATGGTAAGCAAACAACATTACATGCTACAATATATTTCATGGCATCGATACAACTGATTAGCTTTCAAGAGGGAAAACCATCTGTATCAAGAGAATTGATTATTCATACAATGAATTTTTTCTCAGATGCCAGTCTTAAAAACGGTGTGTGCTTAAATTTGTTTTGATTTCAGATTTTATGACTCCATTTAAAAATTTTTCAAAGTATGAATGTTATGTTCTTTTGATGCAGTTGAGATCCCACCCAACGCCATTTAGGTCATTAGGTCAGTAAAATGCCAATTTAAGTGACTGAATAGTTTCAGGTTATATAGTTGTTCAACGTTCCATCTAGTAAGTTTGCGTGAGGGAAGGACAGACACATTTGGATAACATTTTCAACAATTTTCCTTCTACTTTATGGGCAATCGTTCATTTCGGCGATGAGTGGTTGCACAAAATGGACCTCTTCTGGATGCTTAGTATCTTAAGCAGGGAGTGATCTTTATCGTGGCACACATGCTGTTACATGCGAACGCGGGTTTTGCATCTTTGTCTGCATATTTCCGTTTGTCAAGGTCATGCCAAGGTCTTGTCATCTGTCTTTGTATGTCTGTTTCTTATAGCGGAGAAGAGGCTTTCTGATCAATTTGTCTTTCACCTATAGTGTCGCATATCTCTGTGTAGTTAACAGAGAAAGGCAGAAACATTCTGGTCCAAGTTGTCTGTCCATTTTCTCTTGCTCAGACTTTCTGTTGAGTCCTTACCACTGACGTCAAGGGGATGCAAACTTTGGATATCCCCTTGGAACCTCCTAACTTTGATGACAGGAGGATCTTTATCGTGGCACATCTGTTCACAGATGAAAAATACAGATGACATACCTCGTTGTGCATCTCTGTGTGCATATTTTCCATTTGTCAAGGTCATACCAAGTAGAAGAGTTGGTCATATGGTTTGCTTAAGACAAACCTCGTTGTACTTCTTTGTGTGCATATTTTCCGTTTGTCAAGGTCATGCCAAGTAGAGGAGTTGGTCATATGTTTTGTTTAAGGCAAACCTCATTGTACATCTTTGTGTGCATATTTTCTGTTTGTCAAGGTCATGTCAAGTAGAGGAGTAGGTCATATGTTTTGTTTAAGACAAACCACATTGTACATCTTTGAGTGCATATTTTCCGTTTGTCAAGGTCATGCCAAGTAGAGGAGTTGGTCATCTGTCTTTGTTTATCTGTTTGCTATAGCAGATAGCAAGTTTTCTGATCAATTAGTCTTTCGTCTGTATGTCGCCTATCTCTGTGTCAATAACAGAGAAAAGCAGACATATTCTGATCCAATTTGTCTGACAATTTTATTCTTTCGTTAAAGCATTATGAGACATACTATATATCTTATTATGTATATCTGCCTACCAAGATCAGGGCAGACGTAGATGGAGCAAATTGCCTGTCTTTTATCTTGCTCTGACTTTCTGTTCAGTCCTTACCATTGGCGTCAAGGGGATGCAATCTTTGGATATCCCCTTGGAACCTCCTAACTTTATGACAGGAGGATCTTTATCATAGCACATCTGTTCACAGACGAAAAATACAGATGACATACCTCATTGTACATCTTTGTGTGCATATTTTCCGTTTGTCAAGGTCATGCCAAGTAGAGGAGTTGGTCATATGTTTTGTTTAAGACAAAGCTCATTGTACATCTTTGTGTGCATATTTTCCGTTTGTCAAGGTCATGCCAAGTAGAGGAGTTGGTCATCTGTCTTTGTTTATCTGTTTGCTATGGCAGATAGCAAGTTTTCTGATCAATTAGTCTTTCGTCTGTATGTCGCCTATCTCTGTGTCAGTAAGAGAGAAAAGCAGACATATTCTGATCCAATTTGTTTGTCAATTTTATTCTTTCGTTAAAGCATTATGAGACATAGTATAACTCTTCTTATGTATATCTGCCTACCAAGATGAGGGCAGACGTAGATGGAGCAAATTGCCTGTCGTTTATCTTGCTCCGACATTCTGTTGAGTCCTTACCACTGGCGTCAAGGGGATGCAAACTTTGGATATCCCCTTGGAACCTCCTAACTTTGATGACAGGAGGATCTTTATCGTGGCACATCTGTTCACAGACGAAAAATACAGATGACATACCTTATTGTACATCTTTGTGTGCATATTTTCCGTTTGTCAAGGTCATGCCAAGTAGAGGAGTTGGTCATATGTTTTGTTTAAGACAAACCTCATTACACATCTTTGTGTGCATATTTTCCGTTTGTCAAGGTCATGCCAAGTAGAGGAGTTGGTCATATGTTTTGGTTAAGACAAACCTCATTGTACATCTTTGTGTGCATATTTTCCATTTTTCAAGGTCATGCCAAGTAGAGGAGTTGGTCATCTGTCTTTGTTTATCTGTTTGCTATAGCAGATAGCAAGTTTTCTGATCAATTTGTCTTTCTTCTGTATGTCGCCTATCTCTGTGTCAATAACAGAGAAAAGCAGACATATTCTGATCCAATTTGTCTGTCAATTTTATTCTTTCGCTAAAGCATTATGAGACATAGTATATCTCTAATTATGTATATCTGCCTACCAAGATCAGGGCAGACGTTTGTTTAGCTCTGACTTTCTGTTGAGTCCTTACCACTGGCGTCAAGGGGATGCAATCTTTGGATATCCCCTTGGAACCTCCTAACTTTGATGACAGGAGGATCTTTATCGTGAGACCTCTGTTCACAGACGAAAAATACAGATGACATACCTCATTGTACATCTCTGTGTGCATATTTTCCGTTTGTCAAGGTCATGCCAAGTAGAGGAGTTGGTCATATGTTTTGTTTAAGACAAAGCTCATTGTACATCTTTGTGTGCATATTTTCCGTTTGTCAAGGTCATGCCAAGTAGAGGAGTTGGTCATATGTTTTGTTTAAGGCAAACCTCATTGTACATCTTTGTGTGCATATTTTCTGTTTGTCAAGGTCATGTCAAGTAGAGGAGTAGGTCATATGTTTTGTTTAAGACAAAGCTCATTGTACATCTTTGTGTGCATATTTTCCGTTTGTCAAGGTCATGCCAAGTAGAGGAGTTGGTCATCTGTCTTTGTTTATCTGTTTGCTATCTGTTTGCTATAGCAGATAGCAAGTTTTCTGATCAATTAGTCTTTCGTCTGTATGTCGCCTATCTCTGTGTCAGTAACAGAGAAAAGCAGACATATTCTGATCCAATTTGTCTGACAATTTTATTCTTTCGTTAAAGCATTATGAGACAGTATATCTCTTCTTATGTAGATCTGCCTACCAAGATGAGGGCAGACGTAGATGGAGCAAATTGCCTGTCGTTTATCTTGCTCCGACTTTCTGTTGAGTCCTTACCATTGGCGTCAAGGGGATGCAAATTTTGGATATCCCCTTGGAACCTCTTAACTTTATGACAGGAGGATCTTTATCGTAGCACATCTGTTCACAGACGAAAAATACAGATGACATACCTCATTGTACGAACCCGTGGGGATCCGGGTTGTAAGAATAGATCCTCAGTACCCCCTTGCTTGTCGTAAGAGGCGACTAAACGGGGAGGTTCTTCGGATGAGACCACAAAAACAGAGGACCCGTGCCACAGCAGGTGTGGCACGTAAAAGATCCCTCCCTCTTCAAAGGCCATAAGCACCGTGCATAGGCCTAAATTTGCAGCCCTTCACCGGCAATGGTAACGTCTCCATATGAGTGCAACGTTAAACAATCTGTAATAATCAACCTCATTGTACATCTTTGTCTGCATAGTTTCCGTTTGTCAAGGTCATGCCAAGTAGAGGAGTTGGTTATCTGCCTTTGTTTATCTGTTTGCTGTAGCAGAGAGGAGGCTTTCTGATCAATTGTTTGGTGTCTATGTGTTGTGTAGCTCTGTCTTTCTAAGAGAGAAAGACAAACGTATTATGATCCAATTTGTCTGTCATTTCTATACTTGCTGTAAAACATTTTGAGAAGCATTGTATGTCTTGTAAGAGTGATTTTGTTTGTTGGATACAGACTCTCCTACTGAGAATGTTTTAAAAATACTTGTTTTCGTTGAAGCCTTTTTTGTCAGCTGAAAGGTTTAGGTGCTAAAGTTAACAACTGAAATCAAATACGAAAAAGTTCAGACATCGTAAAATTGCTTGTAAATCTGCCTCGTCCTACTTGTGAATATTGTAGTTATCAGTTAGCTTCAAGGTCATATTGGCTTTTGAACAATATCTCACTGGTATTGGGAATGGTAAGCAAACAACATTACATGCTACAATATATTTCATGGCATCGATACAACTGATTAGCTTTCAAGAGGGAAAACCATCTGTATCAAGAGAATTGATTATTCATACAATGAATTTTTTCTCAGATGCCAGTCTTAAAAACGGTGTGTGCTTAAATTTGTTTTGATTTCAGATTTTATGACTCCATTTAAAAATTTTTCAAAGTATGAATGTTATGTTCTTTTGATGCAGTTGAGATCCCACCCAACGCCATTTAGGTCATTAGGTCAGTAAAATGCCAATTTAAGTGACTGAATAGTTTCAGGTTATATAGTTGTTCAACGTTCCATCTAGTAAGTTTGCGTGAGGGAAGGACAGACACATTTGGATAACATTTTCAACAATTTTCCTTCTACTTTATGGGCAATCGTTCATTTCGGCGATGAGTGGTTGCACAAAATGGACCTCTTCTGGATGCTTAGTATCTTAAGCAGGGAGTGATCTTTATCGTGGCACACATGCTGTTACATGCGAACGCGGGTTTTGCATCTTTGTCTGCATATTTCCGTTTGTCAAGGTCATGCCAAGGTCTTGTCATCTGTCTTTGTATGTCTGTTTCTTATAGCGGAGAAGAGGCTTTCTGATCAATTTGTCTTTCACCTATAGTGTCGCATATCTCTGTGTAGTTAACAGAGAAAGGCAGAAACATTCTGGTCCAAGTTGTCTGTCCATTTTCTCTTGCTCAGACTTTCTGTTGAGTCCTTACCACTGACGTCAAGGGGATGCAAACTTTGGATATCCCCTTGGAACCTCCTAACTTTGATGACAGGAGGATCTTTATCGTGGCACATCTGTTCACAGATGAAAAATACAGATGACATACCTCGTTGTACATCTCTGTGTGCATATTTTCCATTTGTCAAGGTCATACCAAGTAGAAGAGTTGGTCATATGGTTTGCTTAAGACAAACCTCGTTGTACTTCTTTGTGTGCATATTTTCCGTTTGTCAAGGTCATGCCAAGTAGAGGAGTTGGTCATATGTTTTGTTTAAGGCAAACCTCATTGTACATCTTTGTGTGCATATTTTCTGTTTGTCAAGGT
Organism: Ostrea denselamellosa; assembly: GCA_024699665.1. Classification (NCBI taxonomy): domain Eukaryota; kingdom Metazoa; phylum Mollusca; class Bivalvia; order Ostreida; family Ostreidae; genus Ostrea; species Ostrea denselamellosa. The sequence goes on from JAMZEH010000062.1 coordinate 649,531, forward strand.
CATGTCAAGTAGAGGAGTAGGTCATATGTTTTGTTTAAGACAAACCACATTGTACATCTTTGAGTGCATATTTTCCGTTTGTCAAGGTCATGCCAAGTAGAGGAGTTGGTCATCTGTCTTTGTTTATCTGTTTGCTATAGCAGATAGCAAGTTTTCTGATCAATTAGTCTTTCGTCTGTATGTCGCCTATCTCTGTGTCAATAACAGAGAAAAGCAGACATATTCTGATCCAATTTGTCTGACAATTTTATTCTTTCGTTAAAGCATTATGAGACATACTATATATCTTATTATGTATATCTGCCTACCAAGATCAGGGCAGACGTAGATGGAGCAAATTGCCTGTCTTTTATCTTGCTCTGACTTTCTGTTCAGTCCTTACCATTGGCGTCAAGGGGATGCAATCTTTGGATATCCCCTTGGAACCTCCTAACTTTATGACAGGAGGATCTTTATCATAGCACATCTGTTCACAGACGAAAATTCAGATGACATACCTCATTGTACATCTTTGTGTGCATATTTTCCGTTTGTCAAGGTCATGCCAAGTAGAGGAGTTGGTCATATGTTTTGTTTAAGACAAAGCTCATTGTACATCTTTGTGTGCATATTTTCCGTTTGTCAAGGTCATGCCAAGTAGAGGAGTTGGTCATCTGTCTTTGTTTATCTGTTTGCTATAGCAGATAGCAAGTTTTCTGATCAATTAGTCTTTCGTCTGTATGTCGCCTATCTCTGTGTCAATAACAGAGAAAAGCAGACATATTCTGATCCAATTTGTCTGACAATTTTATTCTTTCGTTAAAGCATTATGAGACATACTATATATCTTATTATGTATATCTGCCTACCAAGATCAGGGCAGACGTAGATGGAGCAAATTGCCTGTCTTTTATCTTGCTCTGACTTTCTGTTCAGTCCTTACCATTGGCGTCAAGGGGATGCAATCTTTGGATATCCCCTTGGAACCTCCTAACTTTATGACAGGAGGATCTTTATCATAGCACATCTGTTCACAGACGAAAAATACAGATGACATACCTCATTGTACATCTTTGTGTGCATATTTTCCGTTTGTCAAGGTCATGCCAAGTAGAGGAGTTGGTCATATGTTTTGTTTAAGACAAAGCTCATTGTACATCTTTGTGTGCATATTTTCCGTTTGTCAAGGTCATGCCAAGTAGAGGAGTTGGTCATCTGTCTTTGTTTATCTGTTTGCTATAGCAGATAGCAAGTTTTCTGATCAATTAGTCTTTCGTCTGTATGTCGCCTATCTCTGTGTCAGTAAGAGAGAAAAGCAGACATATTCTGATCCAATTTGTTTGTCAATTTTATTCTTTCGTTAAAGCATTATGAGACATAGTATAACTCTTCTTATGTATATCTGCCTACCAAGATCAGGGCAGACGTAGATGGAGCAAATTGCCTGTCGTTTATCTTGCTCCGACATTCTGTTGAGTCCTTACCACTGGCGTCAAGGGGATGCAAACTTTGGATATCCCCTTGGAACCTCCTAACTTTGATGACAGGAGGATCTTTATCGTGGCACATCTGTTCACAGACGAAAAATACAGATGACATACCTTATTGTACATCTTTGTGTGCATATTTTCCGTTTGTCAAGGTCATGCCAAGTAGAGGAGTTGGTCATATGTTTTGTTTAAGACAAACCTCATTACACATCTTTGTGTGCATATTTTCCGTTTGTCAAGGTCATGCCAAGTAGAGGAGTTGGTCATATGTTTTGGTTAAGACAAACCTCATTGTACATCTTTGTGTGCATATTTTCCATTTTTCAAGGTCATGCCAAGTAGAGGAGTTGGTCATCTGTCTTTGTTTATCTGTTTGCTATAGCAGATAGCAAGTTTTCTGATCAATTTGTCTTTCTTCTGTATGTCGCCTATCTCTGTGTCAATAACAGAGAAAAGCAGACATATTCTGATCCAATTTGTCTGTCAATTTTATTCTTTCGCTAAAGCATTATGAGACATAGTATATCTCTAATTATGTATATCTGCCTACCAAGATCAGGGCAGACGTTTGTTTAGCTCTGACTTTCTGTTGAGTCCTTACCACTGGCGTCAAGGGGATGCAATCTTTGGATATCCCCTTGGAACCTCCTAACTTTGATGACAGGAGGATCTTTATCGTGAGACCTCTGTTCACAGACGAAAAATACAGATGACATACCTCATTGTACATCTCTGTGTGCATATTTTCCGTTTGTCAAGGTCATGCCAAGTAGAGGAGTTGGTCATATGTTTTGTTTAAGACAAAGCTCATTGTACATCTTTGTGTGCATATTTTCCGTTTGTCAAGGTCATGCCAAGTAGAGGAGTTGGTCATATGTTTTGTTTAAGGCAAACCTCATTGTACATCTTTGTGTGCATATTTTCTGTTTGTCAAGGTCATGTCAAGTAGAGGAGTAGGTCATATGTTTTGTTTAAGACAAAGCTCATTGTACATCTTTGTGTGCATATTTTCCGTTTGTCAAGGTCATGCCAAGTAGAGGAGTTGGTCATCTGTCTTTGTTTATCTGTTTGCTATCTGTTTGCTATAGCAGATAGCAAGTTTTCTGATCAATTAGTCTTTCGTCTGTATGTCGCCTATCTCTGTGTCAGTAAGAGAGAAAAGCAGACATATTCTGATCCAATTTGTCTGTCAATTTTATTCTTTCGTTAAAGCATTATGAGACAGTATATCTCTTCTTATGTAGATCTGCCTACCAAGATGAGGGCAGACGTAGATGGAGCAAATTGCCTGTCGTTTATCTTGCTCCGACTTTCTGTTGAGTCCTTACCATTGGCGTCAAGGGGATGCAAATTTTGGATATCCCCTTGGAACCTCTTAACTTTATGACAGGAGGATCTTTATCGTAGCACATCTGTTCACAGACGAAAAATACAGATGACATACCTCATTGTACGAACCCGTGGGGATCCGGGTTGTAAGAATAGATCCTCAGTACCCCCTTGCTTGTCGTAAGAGGCGACTAAACGGGGAGGTTCTTCGGATGAGACCACAAAAACAGAGGACCCGTGCCACAGCAGGTGTGGCACGTAAAAGATCCCTCCCTCTTCAAAGGCCATAAGCACCGTGCATAGGCCTAAATTTGCAGCCCTTCACCGGCAATGGTAACGTCTCCATATGAGTGCAACGTTAAACAATATGTAATAATCAACCTCATTGTACATCTTTGTCTGCATAGTTTCCGTTTGTCAAGGTCATGCCAAGTAGAGGAGTTGGTTATCTGCCTTTGTTTATCTGTTTGCTGTAGCAGAGAGGAGGCTTTCTGATCAATTTTTTGGTGTCTATGTGTTGTGTAGCTCTGTCTTTCTAAGAGAGAAAGACAAACGTATTATGATCCAATTTGTCTGTCATTTCTATACTTGCTGTAAAACATTTTGAGAAGCATTGTATGTCTTGTAAGAGTGATTTTGTTTGTTGGATACAGACTCTCCTACTGAGAATGTTTTAAAAATACTTGTTTTCGTTGAAGCCTTTTTTGTCAGCTGAAAGGTTTAGGTGCTAAAGTTAACAACTGAAATCAAATACGATAAAGTTCAGACATCGTAAAATTGCTTGTAAATCTGCCTCGTCCTACTTGTGAATATTGTAGTTATCAGTTAGCTTCAAGGTCATATTGGCTTTTGAACAATATCTCACTGGTATTGGGAATGGTAAGCAAACAACATTACATGCTACAATATATTTCATGGCATCGATACAACTGATTAGCTTTCAAGAGGGAAAACCATCTGTATCAAGAGAATTGATTATTCATACAATGAATTTTTTCTCAGATGCCAGTCTTAAAAACGGTGTGTGCTTAAATTTGTTTTGATTTCAGATTTTATGACTCCATTTAAAAATTTTTCAAAGTATGAATGTTATGTTCTTTTGATGCAGTTGAGATCCCACCCAACGCCATTTAGGTCATTAGGTCAGTAAAATGCCAATTTAAGTGACTGAATAGTTTCAGGTTATATAGTTGTTCAACGTTCCATCTAGTAAGTTTGCGTGAGGGAAGGACAGACACATTTGGATAACATTTTGAACAATTTTCCTTCTACTTTATGGGCAATCGTTCATTTCGGCGATGAGGGGTTGCACAAAATGGACCTCTTCTGGATGCTTAGTATCTTAAGCAGGGAGTGATCTTTATCGTGGCACACATGCTGTTACATGCGAACGCGGGTTTTGCATCTTTGTCTGCATATTTCCGTTTGTCAAGGTCATGCCAAGGTCTTGTCATCTGTCTTTGTATGTCTGTTTCTTATAGCGGAGAAGAGGCTTTCTGATCAATTTGTCTTTCACCTATAGTGTCGCATATCTCTGTGTAGTTAACAGAGAAAGGCAGAAACATTCTGGTCCAAGTTGTCTGTCCATTTTCTCTTGCTCAGACTTTCTGTTGAGTCCTTACCACTGACGTCAAGGGGATGCAAACTTTGGATATCCCCTTGGAACCTCCTAACTTTGATGACAGGAGGATCTTTATCGTGGCACATCTGTTCACAGATGAAAAATACAGATGACATACCTCGTTGTACATCTTTGTGTGCATATTTTCCATTTGTCAAGGTCATACCAAGTAGAAGAGTTGGTCATATGGTTTGCTTAAGACAAACCTCGTTGTACTTCTTTGTGTGCATATTTTCCGTTTGTCAAGGTCATGCCAAGTAGAGGAGTTGGGTCATATGTTTTGTTTAAGGCAAGCCTCATTGTACATCTTTGTGTGCATATTTTCTGTTTGTCAAGGTCATACCAAGTAGAAGAGTTGGTCATATGGTTTGCTTAAGACAAACCTCGTTGTACTTCTTTGTGTGCATATTTTCCGTTTGTCAAGGTCATGCCAAGTAGAGGAGTTGGTCATATGTTTTGTTTAAGGCAAACCTCATTGTACATCTTTGTGTGCATATTTTCTGTTTGTCAAGGTCATGTCAAGTAGAGGAGTAGGTCATATGTTTTGTTTAAGACAAACCACATTGTACATCTTTGAGAGCATATTTTCCGTTTGTCAAGGTCATGCCAAGTAGAGGAGTTGGTCATCTGTCTTTGTTTATCTGTTTGCTATAGCAGATAGCAAGTTTTCTGATCAATTAGTCTTTCGTCTGTATGTCGCCTATCTCTGTGTCAATAACAGAGAAAAGCAGACATATTCTGATCCAATTTGTCTGACAATTTTATTCTTTCGTTAAAGCATTATGAGACATACTATATATCTTATTATGTATATCTGCCTACCAAGATCAGGGCAGACGTAGATGGAGCAAATTGCCTGTCTTTTATCTTGCTCTGACTTTCTGTTCAGTCCTTACCATTGGCGTCAAGGGGATGCAATCTTTGGATATCCCCTTGGAACCTCCTAACTTTATGACAGGAGGATCTTTATCATAGCACATCTGTTCACAGACGAAAAATACAGATGACATACCTCATTGTACATCTTTGTGTGCATATTTTCCGTTTGTCAAGGTCATGCCAAGTAGAGGAGTTGGTCATATGTTTTGTTTAAGACAAAGCTCATTGTACATCTTTGTGTGCATATTTTCCGTTTGTCAAGGTCATGCCAAGTAGAGGAGTTGGTCATCTGTCTTTGTTTATCTGTTTGCTATAGCAGATAGCAAGTTTTCTGATCAATTAGTCTTTCGTCTGTATGTCGCCTTTCTCTGTGTCAGTAAGAGAGAAAAGCAGACATATTCTGATCCAATTTGTTTGTCAATTTTATTCTTTCGTTAAAGCATTATGAGACATAGTATAACTCTTCTTATGTATATCTGCCTACCAAGATGAGGGCAGACGTAGATGGAGCAAATTGCCTGTCGTTTATCTTGCTCCGACATTCTGTTGAGTCCTTACCACTGGCGTCAAGGGGATGCAAACTTTGGATATCCCCTTGGAACCTCCTAACTTTGATGACAGGAGGATCTTTATCGTGGCACATCTGTTCACAGACGAAAAATACAGATGACATACCTTATTGTACATCTTTGTGTGCATATTTTCCGTTTGTCAAGGTCATGCCAAGTAGAGGAGTTGGTCATATGTTTTGTTTAAGACAAACCTCATTACACATCTTTGTGTGCATATTTTCCGTTTGTCAAGGTCATGCCAAGTAGAGGAGTTGGTCATATGTTTTGGTTAAGACAAACCTCATTGTACATCTTTGTGTGCATATTTTCCATTTTTCAAGGTCATGCCAAGTAGAGGAGTTGGTCATCTGTCTTTGTTTATCTGTTTGCTATAGCAGATAGCAAGTTTTCTGATCAATTTGTCTTTCTTCTGTATGTCGCCTATCTCTGTGTCAATAACAGAGAAAAGCAGACATATTCTGATCCAATTTGTCTGTCAATTTTATTCTTTCGCTAAAGCATTATGAGACATAGTATATCTCTAATTATGTATATCTGCCTACCAAGATCAGGGCAGACGTTTGTTTAGCTCTGACTTTCTGTTGAGTCCTTACCACTGGCGTCAAGGGGATGCAATCTTTGGATATCCCCTTGGAACCTCCTAACTTTGATGACAGGAGGATCTTTATCGTGAGACCTCTGTTCACAGACGAAAAATACAGATGACATACCTCATTGTACATCTCTGTGTGCATATTTTCCGTTTGTCAAGGTCATGCCAAGTAGAGGAGTTGGTCATATGTTTTGTTTAAGACAAAGCTCATTGTACATCTTTGTGTGCATATTTTCCGTTTGTCAAGGTCATGCCAAGTAGAGGAGTTGGTCATATGTTTTGTTTAAGGCAAACCTCATTGTACATCTTTGTGTGCATATTTTCTGTTTGTCAAGGTCATGTCAAGTAGAGGAGTAGGTCACATGTTTTGTTTAAGACAAAGCTCATTGTACATCTTTGTGTGCATATTTTCCGTTTGTCAAGGTCATGCCAAGTAGAGGAGTTGGTCATCTGTCTTTGTTTATCTGTTTGCTATCTGTTTGCTATAGCAGATAGCAAGTTTTCTGATCAATTAGTCTTTCGTCTGTATGTCGCCTATCTCTGTGTCAGTAACAGAGAAAAGCAGACATATTCTGATCCAATTTGTCTGTCAATTTTATTCTTTCGTTAAAGCATTATGAGACAGTATATCTCTTCTTATGTAGATCTGCCTACCAAGATGAGGGCAGACGTAGATGGAGCAAATTGCCTGTCGTTTATCTTGCTCCGACTTTCTGTTGAGTCCTTACCATTGGCGTCAAGGGGATGCAAATTTTGGATATCCCCTTGGAACCTCTTAACTTTATGACAGGAGGATCTTTATCGTAGCACATCTGTTCACAGACGAAAAATACAGATGACATACCTCATTGTACGAACCCGTGGGGATCCGGGTTGTAAGAATAGATCCTCAGTACCCCCTTGCTTGTCGTAAGAGGCGACTAAACGGGGAGGTTCTTCGGATGAGACCACAAAAACAGAGGACCCGTGCCACAGCAGGTGTGGCACGTAAAAGATCCCTCCCTCTTCAAAGGCCATAAGCACCGTGCATAGGCCTAAATTTGCAGCCCTTCACCGGCAATGGTAACGTCTCCATATGAGTGCAACGTTAAACAATATGTAATAATCAACCTCATTGTACATCTTTGTCTGCATAGTTTCCGTTTGTCAAGGTCATGCCAAGTAGAGGAGTTGGTTATCTGCCTTTGTTTATCTGTTTGCTGTAGCAGAGAGGAGGCTTTCTGATCAATTGTTTGGTGTCTATGTGTTGTGTAGCTCTGTCTTTCTAAGAGAGAAAGACAAACGTATTATGATCCAATTTGTCTGTCATTTCTATACTTGCTGTAAAACATTTTGAGAAGCATTGTATGTCTTGTAAGAGTGATTTTGTTTGTTGGATACAGACTCTCCTACTGAGAATGTTTTAAAAATACTTGTTTTCGTTGAAGCCTTTTTTGTCAGCTGAAAGGTTTAGGTGCTAAAGTTAACAACTGAAATCAAATACGAAAAAGTTCAGACATCGTAAAATTGCTTGTAAATCTGCCTCGTCCTACTTGTGAATATTGTAGTTATCAGTTAGCTTCAAGGTCATATTGGCTTTTGAACAATATCTCACTGGTATTGGGAATGGTAAGCAAACAACATTACATGCTACAATATATTTCATGGCATCGATACAACTGATTAGCTTTCAAGAGGGAAAACCATCTGTATCAAGAGAATTGATTATTCATACAATGAATTTTTTCTCAGATGCCAGTCTTAAAAACGGTGTGTGCTTAAATTTGTTTTGATTTCAGATTTTATGACTCCATTTAAAAATTTTTCAAAGTATGAATGTTATGTTCTTTTGATGCAGTTGAGATCCCACCCAACGCCATTTAGGTCATTAGGTCAGTAAAATGCCAATTTAAGTGACTGAATAGTTTCAGGTTATATAGTTGTTCAACGTTCCATCTAGTAAGTTTGCGTGAGGGAAGGACAGACACATTTGGATAACATTTTGAACAATTTTCCTTCTACTTTATGGGCAATCGTTCATTTCGGCGATGAGGGGTTGCACAAAATGGACCTCTTCTGGATGCTTAGTATCTTAAGCAGGGAGTGATCTTTATCGTGGCACACATGCTGTTACATGCGAACGCGGGTTTTGCATCTTTGTCTGCATATTTCCGTTTGTCAAGGTCATGCCAAGGTCTTGTCATCTGTCTTTGTATGTCTGTTTCTTATAGCGGAGAAGAGGCTTTCTGATCAATTTGTCTTTCACCTATAGTGTCGCATATCTCTGTGTAGTTAACAGAGAAAGGCAGAAACATTCTGGTCCAAGTTGTCTGTCCATTTTCTCTTGCTCAGACTTTCTGTTGAATCCTTACCACTGACGTCAAGGGGATGCAAACTTTGGATATCCCCTTGGAACCTCCTAACTTTGATGACAGGAGGATCTTTATCGTGGCACATCTGTTCACAGATGAAAAATACAGATGACATACCTCGTTGTACATCTTTGTGTGCATATTTTCCATTTGTCAAGGTCATACCAAGTAAAAGAGTTGGTCATATGGTTTGCTTAAGACAAACCTCGTTGTACTTCTTTGTGTGCATATTTTCCGTTTGTCAAGGTCATGCCAAGTAGAGGAGTTGGTCATATGTTTTGTTTAAGGCAAACCTCATTGTACATCTTTGTGTGCATATTTTCTGTTTGTCAAGGTCATGTCAAGTAGAGGAGTAGGTCATATGTTTTGTTTAAGACAAACCACATTGTACATCTTTGAGTGCATATTTTCCGTTTGTCAAGGTCATGCCAAGTAGAGGAGTTGGTCATCTGTCTTTGTTTATCTGTTTGCTATAGCAGATAGCAAGTTTTCTGATCAATTAGTCTTTCGTCTGTATGTCGCCTATCTCTGTGTCAATAACAGAGAAAAGCAGACATATTCTGATCCAATTTGTCTGTCAATTTTATTCTTTCGTTAAAGCATTATGAGACATACTATATATCTTATTATGTATATCTGCCTACCAAGATCAGGGCAGACGTAGATGGAGCAAATTGCCTGTCTTTTATCTTGCTCTGACTTTCTGTTCAGTCCTTACCATTGGCGTCAAGGGGATGCAATCTTTGGATATCCCCTTGGAACCTCCTAACTTTATGACAGGAGGATCTTTATCATAGCACATCTGTTCACAGACGAAAAATACAGATGACATACCTCATTGTACATCTTTGTGTGCATATTTTCCGTTTGTCAAGGTCATGCCAAGTAGAGGAGTTGGTCATATGTTTTGTTTAAGACAAAGCTCATTGTACATCTTTGTGTGCATATTTTCCGTTTGTCAAGGTCATGCCAAGTAGAGGAGTTGGTCATCTGTCTTTGTTTATCTGTTTGCTATAGCAGATAGCAAGTTTTCTGATCAATTAGTCTTTCGTCTGTATGTCGCCTATCTCTGTGTCAGTAAGAGAGAAAAGCAGACATATTCTGATCCAATTTGTTTGTCAATTTTATTCTTTCGTTAAAGCATTATGAGACATAGTATAACTCTTCTTATGTATATCTGCCTACCAAGATGAGGGCAGACGTAGATGGAGCAAATTGCCTGTCGTTTATCTTGCTCCGACATTCTGTTGAGTCCTTACCACTGGCGTCAAGGGGATGCAAACTTTGGATATCCCCTTGGAACCTCCTAACTTTGATGACAGGAGGATCTTTATCGTGGCACATCTGTTCACAGACGAAAAATACAGATGACATACCTTATTGTACATCTTTGTGTGCATATTTTCCGTTTGTCAAGGTCATGCCAAGTAGAGGAGTTGGTCATATGTTTTGTTTAAGACAAACCTCATTACACATCTTTGTGTGCATATTTTCCGTTTGTCAAGGTCATGCCAAGTAGAGGAGTTGGTCATATGTTTTGGTTAAGACAAACCTCATTGTACATCTTTGTGTGCATATTTTCCATTTTTCAAGGTCATGCCAAGTAGAGGAGTTGGTCATCTGTCTTTGTTTATCTGTTTGCTATAGCAGATAGCAAGTTTTCTGATCAATTTGTCTTTCTTCTGTATGTCGCCTATCTCTGTGTCAATAACAGAGAAAAGCAGACATATTCTGATCCAATTTGTCTGTCAATTTTATTCTTTCGCTAAAGCATTATGAGACATAGTATATCTCTAATTATGTATATCTGCCTACCAAGATCAGGGCAGACGTTTGTTTAGCTCTGACTTTCTGTTGAGTCCTTACCACTGGCGTCAAGGGGATGCAATCTTTGGATATCCCCTTGGAACCTCCTAACTTTGATGACAGGAGGATCTTTATCGTGAGACCTCTGTTCACAGACGAAAAATACAGATGACATACCTCATTGTACATCTCTGTGTGCATATTTTCCGTTTGTCAAGGTCATGCCAAGTAGAGGAGTTGGTCATATGTTTTGTTTAAGACAAAGCTCATTGTACATCTTTGTGTGCATATTTTCCGTTTGTCAAGGTCATGCCAAGTAGAGGAGTTGGTCATATGTTTTGTTTAAGGCAAACCTCATTGTACATCTTTGTGTGCATATTTTCTGTTTGTCAAGGTCATGTCAAGTAGAGGAGTAGGTCACATGTTTTGTTTAAGACAAAGCTCATTGTACATCTTTGTGTGCATATTTTCCGTTTGTCAAGGTCATGCCAAGTAGAGGAGTTGGTCATCTGTCTTTGTTTATCTGTTTGCTATCTGTTTGCTATAGCAGATAGCAAGTTTTCTGATCAATTAGTCTTTCGTCTGTATGTCGCCTATCTCTGTGTCAGTAACAGAGAAAAGCAGACATATTCTGATCCTGTTTGTCAAGGTCATGTCAAGTAGAGGAGTAGGTCACATGTTTTGTTTAAGACAAAGCTCATTGTACATCTTTGTGTGCATATTTTCCGTTTGTCAAGGTCATGCCAAGTAGAGGAGTTGGTCATCTGTCTTTGTTTATCTGTTTGCTATCTGTTTGCTATAGCAGATAGCAAGTTTTCTGATCAATTAGTCTTTCGTCTGTATGTCGCCTATCTCTGTGTCAGTAAGAGAGAAAAGCAGACATATTCTGATCCAATTTGTCTGTCAATTTTATTCTTTCGTTAAAGCATTATGAGACAGTATATCTCTTCTTATGTAGATCTGCCTACCAAGATGAGGGCAGACGTAGATGGAGCAAATTGCCTGTCGTTTATCTTGCTCCGACTTTCTGTTGAGTCCTTACCATTGGCGTCAAGGGGATGCAAATTTTGGATATCCCCTTGGAACCTCTTAACTTTATGACAGGAGGATCTTTATCGTAGCACATCTGTTCACAGACGAAAAATACAGATGACATACCTCATTGTACGAACCCGTGGGGATCCGGGTTGTAAGAATAGATCCTCAGTACCCCCTTGCTTGTCGTAAGAGGCGACTAAACGGGGAGGTTCTTCGGATGAGACCACAAAAACAGAGGACCCGTGCCACAGCAGGTGTGGCACGTAAAAGATCCCTCCCTCTTCAAAGGCCATAAGCACCGTGCATAGGCCTAAATTTGCAGCCCTTCACCGGCAATGGTAACGTCTCCATATGAGTGCAACGTTAAACAATATGTAATAATCAACCTCATTGTACATCTTTGTCTGCATAGTTTCCGTTTGTCAAGGTCATGCCAAGTAGAGGAGTTGGTTATCTGCCTTTGTTTATCTGTTTGCTGTAGCAGAGAGGAGGCTTTCTGATCAATTGTTTGGTGTCTATGTGTTGTGTAGCTCTGTCTTTCTAAGAGAGAAAGACAAACGTATTATGATCCAATTTGTCTGTCATTTCTATACTTGCTGTAAAACATTTTGAGAAGCATTGTATGTCTTGTAAGAGTGATTTTGTTTGTTGGATACAGACTCTCCTACTGAGAATGTTTTAAAAATACTTGTTTTCGTTGAAGCCTTTTTTGTCAGCTGAAAGGTTTAGGTGCTAAAGTTAACAACTGAAATCAAATACGAAAAAGTTCAGACATCGTAAAATTGCTTGTAAATCTGCCTCGTCCTACTTGTGAATATTGTAGTTATCAGTTAGCTTCAAGGTCATATTGGCTTTTGAACAATATCTCACTGGTATTGGGAATGGTAAGCAAACAACATTACATGCTACAATATATTTCATGGCATCGATACAACTGATTAGCTTTCAAGAGGGAAAACCATCTGTATCAAGAGAATTGATTATTCATACAATGAATTTTTTCTCAGATGCCAGTCTTAAAAACGGTGTGTGCTTAAATTTGTTTTGATTTCAGATTTTATGACTCCATTTAAAAATTTTTCAAAGTATGAATGTTATGTTCTTTTGATGCAGTTGAGATCCCACCCAACGCCATTTAGGTCATTAGGTCAGTAAAATGCCAATTTAAGTGACTGAATAGTTTCAGGTTATATAGTTGTTCAACGTTCCATCTAGTAAGTTTGCGTGAGGGAAGGACAGACACATTTGGATAACATTTTGAACAATTTTCCTTCTACTTTATGGGCAATCGTTCATTTCGGCGATGAGGGGTTGCACAAAATGGACCTCTTCTGGATGCTTAGTATCTTAAGCAGGGAGTGATCTTTATCGTGGCACACATGCTGTTACATGCGAACGCGGGTTTTGCATCTTTGTCTGCATATTTCCGTTTGTCAAGGTCATGCCAAGGTCTTGTCATCTGTCTTTGTATGTCTGTTTCTTATAGCGGAGAAGAGGCTTTCTGATCAATTTGTCTTTCACCTATAGTGTCGCATATCTCTGTGTAGTTAACAGAGAAAGGCAGAAACATTCTGGTCCAAGTTGTCTGTCCATTTTCTCTTGCTCAGACTTTCTGTTGAGTCCTTACCACTGACGTCAAGGGGATGCAAACTTTGGATATCCCCTTGAAACCTCCTAACTTTGATGACAGGAGGATCTTTATCGTGGCACATCTGTTCACAGATGAAAAATACAGATGACATACCTCGTTGTACATCTTTGTGTGCATATTTTCCATTTGTCAAGGTCATACCAAGTAGAAGAGTTGGTCATATGGTTTGCTTAAGACAAACCTCGTTGTACTTCTTTGTGTGCATATTTTCCGTTTGTCAAGGTCATGCCAAGTAGAGGAGTTGGTCATATGTTTTGTTTAAGGCAAACCTCATTGTACATCTTTGTGTGCATATTTTCTGTTTGTCAAGGTCATGTCAAGTAGAGGAGTAGGTCATATGTTTTGTTTAAGACAAACCACATTGTACATCTTTGAGTGCATATTTTCCGTTTGTCAAGGTCATGCCAAGTAGAGGAGTTGGTCATCTGTCTTTGTTTATCTGTTTGCTATAGCAGATAGCAAGTTTTCTGATCAATTAGTCTTTCGTCTGTATGTCGCCTATCTCTGTGTCAATAACAGAGAAAAGCAGACATATTCTGATCCAATTTGTCTGTCAATTTTATTCTTTCGTTAAAGCATTATGAGACATACTATATATCTTATTATGTATATCTGCCTACCAAGATCAGGGCAGACGTAGATGGAGCAAATTGCCTGTCTTTTATCTTGCTCTGACTTTCTGTTCAGTCCTTACCATTGGCGTCAAGGGGATGCAATCTTTGGATATCCCCTTGGAACCTCCTAACTTTATGACAGGAGGATCTTTATCATAGCACATCTGTTCACAGACGAAAAATACAGATGACATACCTCATTGTACATCTTTGTGTGCATATTTTCCGTTTGTCAAGGTCATGCCAAGTAGAGGAGTTGGTCATATGTTTTGTTTAAGACAAAGCTCATTGTACATCTTTGTGTGCATATTTTCCGTTTGTCAAGGTCATGCCAAGTAGAGGAGTTGGTCATCTGTCTTTGTTTATCTGTTTGCTATAGCAGATAGCAAGTTTTCTGATCAATTAGTCTTTCGTCTGTATGTCGCCTATCTCTGTGTCAGTAAGAGAGAAAAGCAGACATATTCTGATCCAATTTGTTTGTCAATTTTATTCTTTCGTTAAAGCATTATGAGACATAGTATAACTCTTCTTATGTATATCTGCCTACCAAGATGAGGGCAGACGTAGATGGAGCAAATTGCCTGTCGTTTATCTTGCTCCGACATTCTGTTGAGTCCTTACCACTGGCGTCAAGGGGATGCAAACTTTGGATATCCCCTTGGAACCTCCTAACTTTGATGACAGGAGGATCTTTATCGTGGCACATCTGTTCACAGACGAAAAATACAGATGACATACCTTATTGTACATCTTTGTGTGCATATTTTCCGTTTGTCAAGGTCATGCCAAGTAGAGGAGTTGGTCATATGTTTTGTTTAAGACAAACCTCATTACACATCTTTGTGTGCATATTTTCCGTTTGTCAAGGTCATGCCAAGTAGAGGAGTTGGTCATATGTTTTGGTTAAGACAAACCTCATTGTACATCTTTGTGTGCATATTTTCCATTTTTCAAGGTCATGCCAAGTAGAGGAGTTGGTCATCTGTCTTTGTTTATCTGTTTGCTATAGCAGATAGCAAGTTTTCTGATCAATTTGTCTTTCTTCTGTATGTCGCCTATCTCTGTGTCAATAACAGAGAAAAGCAGACATATTCTGATCCAATTTGTCTGTCAATTTTATTCTTTCGCTAAAGCATTATGAGACATAGTATATCTCTAATTATGTATATCTGCCTACCAAGATCAGGGCAGACGTTTGTTTAGCTCTGACTTTCTGTTGAGTCCTTACCACTGGCGTCAAGGGGATGCAATCTTTGGATATCCCCTTGGAACCTCCTAACTTTGATGACAGGAGGATCTTTATCGTGAGACCTCTGTTCACAGACGAAAAATACAGATGACATACCTCATTGTACATCTCTGTGTGCATATTTTCCGTTTGTCAAGGTCATGCCAAGTAGAGGAGTTGGTCATATGTTTTGTTTAAGACAAAGCTCATTGTACATCTTTGTGTGCATATTTTCCGTTTGTCAAGGTCATGCCAAGTAGAGGAGTTGGTCATATGTTTTGTTTAAGGCAAACCTCATTGTACATCTTTGTGTGCATATTTTCTGTTTGTCAAGGTCATGTCAAGTAGAGGAGTAGGTCATATGTTTTGTTTAAGACAAAGCTCATTGTACATCTTTGTGTGCATATTTTCCGTTTGTCAAGGTCATGCCAAGTAGAGGAGTTGGTCATCTGTCTTTGTTTATCTGTTTGCTATCTGTTTGCTATAGCAGATAGCAAGTTTTCTGATCAATTAGTCTTTCGTCTGTATGTCGCCTATCTCTGTGTCAGTAACAGAGAAAAGCAGACATATTCTGATCCAATTTGTCTGTCAATTTTATTCTTTCGTTAAAGCATTATGAGACAGTATATCTCTTCTTATGTAGATCTGCCTACCAAGATGAGGGCAGACGTAGATGGAGCAAATTGCCTGTTGTTTATCTTGCTCCGACTTTCTGTTGAGTCCTTACCATTGGCGTCAAGGGGATGCAAATTTTGGATATCCCCTTGGAACCTCTTAACTTTATGACAGGAGGATCTTTATCGTAGCACATCTGTTCACAGACGAAAAATACAGATGACATACCTCATTGTACGAACCCGTGGGGATCCGGGTTGTAAGAATAGATCCTCAGTACCCCCTTGCTTGTCGTAAGAGGCGACTAAACGGGGAGGTTCTTCGGATGAGACCACAAAAACAGAGGACCCGTGCCACAGCAGGTGTGGCACGTAAAAGATCCCTCCCTCTTCAAAGGCCATAAGCACCGTGCATAGGCCTAAATTTGCAGCCCTTCACCGGCAATGGTAACGTCTCCATATGAGTGCAACGTTAAACAATATGTAATAATCAACCTCATTGTACATCTTTGTCTGCATAGTTTCCGTTTGTCAAGGTCATGCCAAGTAGAGGAGTTGGTTATCTGCCTTTGTTTATCTGTTTGCTGTAGCAGAGAGGAGGCTTTCTGATCAATTGTTTGGTGTCTATGTGTTGTGTAGCTCTGTCTTTCTAAGAGAGAAAGACAAACGTATTATGATCCAATTTGTCTGTCATTTCTATACTTGCTGTAAAACATTTTGAGAAGCATTGTATGTCTTGTAAGAGTGATTTTGTTTGTTGGATACAGACTCTCCTACTGAGAATGTTTTAAAAATACTTGTTTTCGTTGAAGCCTTTTTTGTCAGCTGAAAGGTTTAGGTGCTAAAGTTAACAACTGAAATCAAATACGAAAAAGTTCAGACATCGTAAAATTGCTTGTAAATCTGCCTCGTCCTACTTGTGAATATTGTAGTTATCAGTTAGCTTCAAGGTCATATTGGCTTTTGAACAATATCTCACTGGTATTGGGAATGGTAAGCAAACAACATTACATGCTACAATATATTTCATGGCATCGATACAACTGATTAGCTTTCAAGAGGGAAAACCATCTGTATCAAGAGAATTGATTATTCATACAATGAATTTTTTCTCAGATGCCAGTCTTAAAAACGGTGTGTGCTTAAATTTGTTTTGATTTCAGATTTTATGACTCCATTTAAAAATTTTTCAAAGTATGAATGTTATGTTCTTTTGATGCAGTTGAGATCCCACCCAACGCCATTTAGGTCATTAGGTCAGTAAAATGCCAATTTAAGTGACTGAATAGTTTCAGGTTATATAGTTGTTCAACGTTCCATCTAGTAAGTTTGCGTGAGGGAAGGACAGACACATTTGGATAACATTTTGAACAATTTTCCTTCTACTTTATGGGCAATCGTTCATTTCGGCGATGAGTGGTTGCACAAAATGGACCTCTTCTGGATGCTTAGTATCTTAAGCAGGGAGTGATCTTTATCGTGGCACACATGCTGTTACATGCGAACGCGGGTTTTGCATCTTTGTCTGCATATTTCCGTTTGTCAAGGTCATGCCAAGGTCTTGTCATCTGTCTTTGTATGTCTGTTTCTTATAGCGGAGAAGAGGCTTTCTGATCAATTTGTCTTTCACCTATAGTGTCGCATATCTCTGTGTAGTTAACAGAGAAAGGCAGAAACATTCTGGTCCAAGTTGTCTGTCCATTTTCTCTTGCTCAGACTTTCTGTTGAGTCCTTACCACTGACGTCAAGGGGATGCAAACTTTGGATATCCCCTTGGAACCTCCTAACTTTGATGACAGGAGGATCTTTATCGTGGCACATCTGTTCACAGATGAAAAATACAGATGACATACCTCGTTGTACATCTCTGTGTGCATATTTTCCATTTGTCAAGGTCATACCAAGTAGAAGAGTTGGTCATATGGTTTGCTTAAGACAAACCTCGTTGTACTTCTTTGTGTGCATATTTTCCGTTTGTCAAGGTCATGCCAAGTAGAGGAGTTGGTCATATGTTTTGTTTAAGGCAAACCTCATTGTACATCTTTGTGTGCATATTTTCCGTTTGTCAAGGTCATGTCAAGTAGAGGAGTAGGTCATATGTTTTGTTTAAGACAAACCACATTGTACATCTTTGAGTGCATATTTTCCGTTTGTCAAGGTCATGCCAAGTAGAGGAGTTGGTCATCTGTCTTTGTTTATCTGTTTGCTATAGCAGATAGCAAGTTTTCTGATCAATTAGTCTTTCGTCTGTATGTCGCCTATCTCTGTGTCAATAACAGAGAAAAGCAGACATATTCTGATCCAATTTGTCTGACAATTTTATTCTTTCGTTAAAGCATTATGAGACATACTATATATCTTATTATGTATATCTGCCTACCAAGATCAGGGCAGACGTAGATGGAGCAAATTGCCTGTCTTTTATCTTGCTCTGACTTTCTGTTCAGTCCTTACCATTGGCGTCAAGGGGATGCAATCTTTGGATATCCCCTTGGAACCTCCTAACTTTATGACAGGAGGATCTTTATCATAGCACATCTGTTCACAGACGAAAAATACAGATGACATACCTCATTGTACATCTTTGTGTGCATATTTTCCGTTTGTCAAGGTCATGCCAAGTAGAGGAGTTGGTCATATGTTTTGTTTAAGACAAAGCTCATTGTACATCTTTGTGTGCATATTTTCCGTTTGTCAAGGTCATGCCAAGTAGAGGAGTTGGTCATCTGTCTTTGTTTATCTGTTTGCTATAGCAGATAGCAAGTTTTCTGATCAATTAGTCTTTCGTCTGTATGTCGCCTATCTCTGTGTCAGTAAGAGAGAAAAGCAGACATATTCTGATCCAATTTGTTTGTCAATTTTATTCTTTCGTTAAAGCATTATGAGACATAGTATAACTCTTCTTATGTATATCTGCCTACCAAGATCAGGGCAGACGTAGATGGAGCAAATTGCCTGTCGTTTATCTTGCTCCGACATTCTGTTGAGTCCTTACCACTGGCGTCAAGGGGATGCAAACTTTGGATATCCCCTTGGAACCTCCTAACTTTGATGACAGGAGGATCTTTATCGTGGCACATCTGTTCACAGACGAAAAATACAGATGACATACCTTATTGTACATCTTTGTGTGCATATTTTCCGTTTAACAAGGTCATGCCAAGTAGAGGAGTTGGTCATATGTTTTGTTTAAGACAAACCTCATTACACATCTTTGTGTGCATATTTTCCGTTTGTCAAGGTCATGCCAAGTAGAGGAGTTGGTCATATGTTTTGGTTAAGACAAACCTCATTGTACATCTTTGTGTGCATATTTTCCATTTTTCAAGGTCATGCCAAGTAGAGGAGTTGGTCATCTGTCTTTGTTTATCTGTTTGCTATAGCAGATAGCAAGTTTTCTGATCAATTTGTCTTTCTTCTGTATGTCGCCTATCTCTGTGTCAATAACAGAGAAAAGCAGACATATTCTGATCCAATTTGTCTGTCAATTTTATTCTTTCGCTAAAGCATTATGAGACATAGTATATCTCTAATTATGTATATCTGCCTACCAAGATCAGGGCAGACGTTTGTTTAGCTCTGACTTTCTGTTGAGTCCTTACCACTGGCGTCAAGGGGATGCAATCTTTGGATATCCCCTTGGAACCTCCTAACTTTGATGACAGGAGGATCTTTATCGTGAGACCTCTGTTCACAGACGAAAAATACAGATGACATACCTCATTGTACATCTCTGTGTGCATATTTTCCGTTTGTCAAGGTCATGCCAAGTAGAGGAGTTGGTCATATGTTTTGTTTAAGACAAAGCTCATTGTACATCTTTGTGTGCATATTTTCCGTTTGTCAAGGTCATGCCAAGTAGAGGAGTTGGTCATATGTTTTGTTTAAGGCAAACCTCATTGTACATCTTTGTGTGCATATTTTCTGTTTGTCAAGGTCATGTCAAGTAGAGGAGTAGGTCATATGTTTTGTTTAAGACAAAGCTCATTGTACATCTTTGTGTGCATATTTTCCGTTTGTCAAGGTCATGCCAAGTAGAGGAGTTGGTCATCTGTCTTTGTTTATCTGTTTGCTATCTGTTTGCTATAGCAGATAGCAAGTTTTCTGATCAATTAGTCTTTCGTCTGTATGTCGCCTATCTCTGTGTCAGTAAGAGAGAAAAGCAGACATATTCTGATCCAATTTGTCTGTCAATTTTATTCTTTCGTTAAAGCATTATGAGACAGTATATCTCTTCTTATGTAGATCTGCCTACCAAGATGAGGGCAGACGTAGATGGAGCAAATTGCCTGTCGTTTATCTTGCTCCGACTTTCTGTTGAGTCCTTACCATTGGCGTCAAGGGGATGCAAATTTTGGATATCCCCTTGGAACCTCTTAACTTTATGACAGGAGGATCTTTATCGTAGCACATCTGTTCACAGACGAAAAATACAGATGACATACCTCATTGTACGAACCCGTGGGGATCCGGGTTGTAAGAATAGATCCTCAGTACCCCCTTGCTTGTCGTAAGAGGCGACTAAACGGGGAGGTTCTTCGGATGAGACCACAAAAACAGAGGACCCGTGCCACAGCAGGTGTGGCACGTAAAAGATCCCTCCCTCTTCAAAGGCCATAAGCACCGTGCATAGGCCTAAATTTGCAGCCCTTCACCGGCAATGGTAACGTCTCCATATGAGTGCAACGTTAAACAATATGTAATAATCAACCTCATTGTACATCTTTGTCTGCATAGTTTCCGTTTGTCAAGGTCATGCCAAGTAGAGGAGTTGGTTATCTGCCTTTGTTTATCTGTTTGCTGTAGCAGAGAGGAGGCTTTCTGATCAATTGTTTGGTGTCTATGTGTTGTGTAGCTCTGTCTTTCTAAGAGAGAAAGACAAACGTATTATGATCCAATTTGTCTGTCATTTCTATACTTGCTGTAAAACATTTTGAGAAGCATTGTATGTCTTGTAAGAGTGATTTTGTTTGTTGGATACAGACTCTCCTACTGAGAATGTTTTAAAAATACTTGTTTTCGTTGAAGCCTTTTTTGTCAGCTGAAAGGTTTAGGTGCTAAAGTTAACAACTGAAATCAAATACGAAAAAGTTCAGACATCGTAAAATTGCTTGTAAATCTGCCTCGTCCTACTTGTGAATATTGTAGTTATCAGTTAGCTTCAAGGTCATATTGGCTTTTGAACAATATCTCACTGGTATTGGGAATGGTAAGCAAACAACATTACATGCTACAATATATTTCATGGCATCGATACAACTGATTAGCTTTCAAGAGGGAAAACCATCTGTATCAAGAGAATTGATTATTCATACAATGAATTTTTTCTCAGATGCCAGTCTTAAAAACGGTGTGTGCTTAAATTTGTTTTGATTTCAGATTTTATGACTCCATTTAAAAATTTTTCAAAGTATGAATGTTATGTTCTTTTGATGCAGTTGAGATCCCACCCAACGCCATTTAGGTCATTAGGTCAGTAAAATGCCAATTTAAGTGACTGAATAGTTTCAGGTTATATAGTTGTTCAACGTTCCATCTAGTAAGTTTGCGTGAGGGAAGGACAGACACATTTGGATAACATTTTCAACAATTTTCCTTCTACTTTATGGGCAATCGTTCATTTCGGCGATGAGTGGTTGCACAAAATGGACCTCTTCTGGATGCTTAGTATCTTAAGCAGGGAGTGATCTTTATCGTGGCACACATGCTGTTACATGCGAACGCGGGTTTTGCATCTTTGTCTGCATATTTCCGTTTGTCAAGGTCATGCCAAGGTCTTGTCATCTGTCTTTGTATGTCTGTTTCTTATAGCGGAGAAGAGGCTTTCTGATCAATTTGTCTTTCACCTATAGTGTCGCATATCTCTGTGTAGTTAACAGAGAAAGGCAGAAACATTCTGGTCCAAGTTGTCTGTCCATTTTCTCTTGCTCAGACTTTCTGTTGAGTCCTTACCACTGACGTCAAGGGGATGCAAACTTTGGATATCCCCTTGGAACCTCCTAACTTTGATGACAGGAGGATCTTTATCGTGGCACATCTGTTCACAGATGAAAAATACAGATGACATACCTCGTTGTACATCTCTGTGTGCATATTTTCCATTTGTCAAGGTCATACCAAGTAGAAGAGTTGGTCATATGGTTTGCTTAAGACAAACCTCGTTGTACTTCTTTGTGTGCATATTTTCCGTTTGTCAAGGTCATGCCAAGTAGAGGAGTTGGTCATATGTTTTGTTTAAGGCAAACCTCATTGTACATCTTTGTGTGCATATTTTCCGTTTGTCAAGGTCATGTCAAGTAGAGGAGTAGGTCATATGTTTTGTTTAAGACAAACCACATTGTACATCTTTGAGTGCATATTTTCCGTTTGTCAAGGTCATGCCAAGTAGAGGAGTTGGTCATCTGTCTTTGTTTATCTGTTTGCTATAGCAGATAGCAAGTTTTCTGATCAATTAGTCTTTCGTCTGTATGTCGCCTATCTCTGTGTCAATAACAGAGAAAAGCAGACATATTCTGATCCAATTTGTCTGACAATTTTATTCTTTCGTTAAAGCATTATGAGACATACTATATATCTTATTATGTATATCTGCCTACCAAGATCAGGGCAGACGTAGATGGAGCAAATTGCCTGTCTTTTATCTTGCTCTGACTTTCTGTTCAGTCCTTACCATTGGCGTCAAGGGGATGCAATCTTTGGATATCCCCTTGGAACCTCCTAACTTTATGACAGGAGGATCTTTATCATAGCACATCTGTTCACAGACGAAAAATACAGATGACATACCTCATTGTACATCTTTGTGTGCATATTTTCCGTTTGTCAAGGTCATGTCAAGTAGAGGAGTTGGTCATATGTTTTGTTTAAGACAAAGCTCATTGTACATCTTTGTGTGCATATTTTCCGTTTGTCAAGGTCATGCCAAGTAGAGGAGTTGGTCATCTGTCTTTGTTTATCTGTTTGCTATAGCAGATAGCAAGTTTTCTGATCAATTAGTCTTTCGTCTGTATGTCGCCTATCTCTGTGTCAGTAAGAGAGAAAAGCAGACATATTCTGATCCAATTTGTTTGTCAATTTTATTCTTTCGTTAAAGCATTATGAGACATAGTATAACTCTTCTTATGTATATCTGCCTACCAAGATGAGGGCAGACGTAGATGGAGCAAATTGCCTGTCGTTTATCTTGCTCCGACATTCTGTTGAGTCCTTACCACTGGCGTCAAGGGGATGCAAACTTTGGATATCCCCTTGGAACCTCCTAACTTTGATGACAGGAGGATCTTTATCGTGGCACATCTGTTCACAGACGAAAAATACAGATGACATACCTTATTGTACATCTTTGTGTGCATATTTTCCGTTTGTCAAGGTCATGCCAAGTAGAGGAGTTGGTCATATGTTTTGTTTAAGACAAACCTCATTACACATCTTTGTGTGCATATTTTCCGTTTGTCAAGGTCATGCCAAGTAGAGGAGTTGGTCATATGTTTTGGTTAAGACAAACCTCATTGTACATCTTTGTGTGCATATTTTCCATTTTTCAAGGTCATGCCAAGTAGAGGAGTTGGTCATCTGTCTTTGTTTATCTGTTTGCTATAGCAGATAGCAAGTTTTCTGATCAATTTGTCTTTCTTCTGTATGTCGCCTATCTCTGTGTCAATAACAGAGAAAAGCAGACATATTCTGATCCAATTTGTCTGTCAATTTTATTCTTTCGCTAAAGCATTATGAGACATAGTATATCTCTAATTATGTATATCTGCCTACCAAGATCAGGGCAGACGTTTGTTTAGCTCTGACTTTCTGTTGAGTCCTTACCACTGGCGTCAAGGGGATGCAATCTTTGGATATCCCCTTGGAACCTCCTAACTTTGATGACAGGAGGATCTTTATCGTGAGACCTCTGTTCACAGACGAAAAATACAGATGACATACCTCATTGTACATCTCTGTGTGCATATTTTCCGTTTGTCAAGGTCATGCCAAGTAGAGGAGTTGGTCATATGTTTTGTTTAAGACAAAGCTCATTGTACATCTTTGTGTGCATATTTTCCGTTTGTCAAGGTCATGCCAAGTAGAGGAGTTGGTCATATGTTTTGTTTAAGGCAAACCTCATTGTACATCTTTGTGTGCATATTTTCTGTTTGTCAAGGTCATGTCAAGTAGAGGAGTAGGTCATATGTTTTGTTTAAGACAAAGCTCATTGTACATCTTTGTGTGCATATTTTCCGTTTGTCAAGGTCATGCCAAGTAGAGGAGTTGGTCATCTGTCTTTGTTTATCTGTTTGCTATCTGTTTGCTATAGCAGATAGCAAGTTTTCTGATCAATTAGTCTTTCGTCTGTATGTCGCCTATCTCTGTGTCAGTAAGAGAGAAAAGCAGACATATTCTGATCCAATTTGTCTGTCAATTTTATTCTTTCGTTAAAGCATTATGAGACAGTATATCTCTTCTTATGTAGATCTGCCTACCAAGATGAGGGCAGACGTAGATGGAGCAAATTGCCTGTCGTTTATCTTGCTCCGACTTTCTGTTGAGTCCTTACCATTGGCGTCAAGGGGATGCAAATTTTGGATATCCCCTTGGAACCTCTTAACTTTATGACAGGAGGATCTTTATCGTAGCACATCTGTTCACAGACGAAAAATACAGATGACATACCTCATTGTACGAACCCGTGGGGATCCGGGTTGTAAGAATAGATCCTCAGTACCCCCTAGCTTGTCGTAAGAGGCGACTAAACGGGGAGGTTCTTCGGATGAGACCACAAAAACAGAGGACCCGTGCCACAGCAGGTGTGGCACGTAAAAGATCCCTCCCTCTTCAAAGGCCATAAGCACCGTGCATAGGCCTAAATTTGCAGCCCTTCACCGTCAATGGTAACGTCTCCATATGAGTGCAACGTTAAACAATATGTAATAATCAACCTCATTGTACATCTTTGTCTGCATAGTTTCCGTTTGTCAAGGTCATGCCAAGTAGAGGAGTTGGTTATCTGCCTTTGTTTATCTGTTTGCTGTAGCAGAGAGGAGGCTTTCTGATCAATTGTTTGGTGTCTATGTGTTGTGTAGCTCTGTCTTTCTAAGAGAGAAAGACAAACGTATTATGATCCAATTTGTCTGTCATTTCTATACTTGCTGTAAAACATTTTGAGAAGCATTGTATGTCTTGTAAGAGTGATTTTGTTTGTTGGATACAGACTCTCCTACTGAGAATGTTTTAAAAATACTTGTTTTCGTTGAAGCCTTTTTTGTCAGCTGAAAGGTTTAGGTGCTAAAGTTAACAACTGAAATCAAATACGAAAAAGTTCAGACATCGTAAAATTGCTTGTAAATCTGCCTCGTCCTACTTGTGAATATTGTAGTTATCAGTTAGCTTCAAGGTCATATTGGCTTTTGAACAATATCTCACTGGTATTGGGAATGGTAAGCAAACAACATTACATGCTACAATATATTTCATGGCATCGATACAACTGATTAGCTTTCAAGAGGGAAAACCATCTGTATCAAGAGAATTGATTATTCATACAATGAATTTTTTCTCAGATGCCAGTCTTAAAAACGGTGTGTGCTTAAATTTGTTTTGATTTCAGATTTTATGACTCCATTTAAAAATTTTTCAAAGTATGAATGTTATGTTCTTTTGATGCAGTTGAGATCCCACCCAACGCCATTTAGGTCATTAGGTCAGTAAAATGCCAATTTAAGTGACTGAATAGTTTCAGGTTATATAGTTGTTCAACGTTCCATCTAGTAAGTTTGCGTGAGGGAAGGACAGACACATTTGGATAACATTTTCAACAATTTTCCTTCTACTTTATGGGCAATCGTTCATTTCGGCGATGAGGGGTTGCACAAAATGGACCTCTTCTGGATGCTTAGTATCTTAAGCAGGGAGTGATCTTTATCGTGGCACACATGCTGTTACATGCGAACGCGGGTTTTGCATCTTTGTCTGCATATTTCCGTTTGTCAAGGTCATGCCAAGGTCTTGTCATCTGTCTTTGTATGTCTGTTTCTTATAGCGGAGAAGAGGCTTTCTGATCAATTTGTCTTTCACCTATAGTGTCGCATATCTCTGTGTAGTTAACAGAGAAAGGCAGAAACATTCTGGTCCAAGTTGTCTGTCCATTTTCTCTTGCTCAGACTTTCTGTTGAGTCCTTACCACTGACGTCAAGGGGATGCAAACTTTGGATATCCCCTTGGAACCTCCTAACTTTGATGACAGGAGGATCTTTATCGTGGCACATCTGTTCACAGATGAAAAATACAGATGACATACCTCGTTGTACATCTTTGTGTGCATATTTTCCATTTGTCAAGGTCATACCAAGTAGAAGAGTTGGTCATATGGTTTGCTTAAGACAAACCTCGTTGTACTTCTTTGTGTGCATATTTTCCGTTTGTCAAGGTCATGCCAAGTAGAGGAGTTGGTCATATGTTTTGTTTAAGGCAAACCTCATTGTACATCTTTGAGTGCATATTTTCCGTTTGTCAAGGTCATGCCAAGTAGAGGAGTTGGTCATCTGTCTTTGTTTATCTGTTTGCTATAGCAGATAGCAAGTTTTCTGATCAATTAGTCTTTCGTCTGTATGTCGCCTATCTCTGTGTCAATAACAGAGAAAAGCAGACATATTCTGATCCAATTTCTCTGTCAATTTTATTCTTTCGTTAAAGCATTATGAGACATAGTATAACTCTTCTTATGTATATCTGCCTACCAAGATCAGGGCAGACGTAGATGGAGCAAATTGCCTGTCTTTTATCTTGCTCTGACTTTCTGTTCAGTCCTTACCATTGGCGTCAAGGGGATGCAATCTTTGGATATCCCCTTGGAACCTCCTAACTTTGATGACAGGAGGATCTTTATCATAGCACATCTGTTCACAGACGAAAAATACAGATGACATACCTCATTGTACATCTTTGTGTGCATATTTTCCGTTTGTCAAGGTCATGCCAAGTAGAGGAGTTGGTCATATGTTTTGTTTAAGACAAAGCTCATTGTACATCTTTGTGTGCATATTTTCCGTTTGTCAAGGTCATGCCAAGTAGAGGAGTTGGTCATCTGTCTTTGTTTATCTGTTTGCTATAGCAGATAGCAAGTTTTCTGATCAATTAGTCTTTCGTCTGTATGTCGCCTATCTCTGTGTCAGTAACAGAGAAAAGCAGACATATTCTGATCCAATTTGTTTGTCAATTTTATTCTTTCGTTAAAGCATTATGAGACATAGTATAACTCTTCTTATGTATATCTGCCTACCAAGATCAGGGCAGACGTAGATGGAGCAAATTGCCTGTCGTTTATCTTGCTCCGACATTCTGTTGAGTCCTTACCACTGGCGTCAAGGGGATGCAAACTTTGGATATCCCCTTGGAACCTCCTAACTTTGATGACAGGAGGATCTTTATCGTGGCACATCTGTTCACAGACGAAAAATACAGATGACATACCTTATTGTACATCTTTGTGTGCATATTTTCCGTTTGTCAAGGTCATGCCAAGTAGAGGAGTTGGTCATATGTTTTGTTTAAGACAAACCTCATTACACATCTTTGTGTGCATATTTTCCGTTTGTCAAGGTCATGCCAAGTAGAGGAGTTGGTCATATGTTTTGGTTAAGACAAACCTCATTGTACATCTTTGTGTGCATATTTTCCATTTTTCAAGGTCATGCCAAGTAGAGGAGTTGGTCATCTGTCTTTGTTTATCTGTTTGCTATAGCAGATAGCAAGTTTTCTGATCAATTTGTCTTTCTTCTGTATGTCGCCTATCTCTGTGTCAATAACAGAGAAAAGCAGACATATTCTGATCCAATTTGTCTGTCAATTTTATTCTTTCGCTAAAGCATTATGAGACATAGTATATCTCTAATTATGTATATCTGCCTACCAAGATCAGGGCAGACGTTTGTTTAGCTCTGACTTTCTGTTGAGTCCTTACCACTGGCGTCAAGGGGATGCAATCTTTGGATATCCCCTTGGAACCTCCTAACTTTGATGACAGGAGGATCTTTATCGTGAGACCTCTGTTCACAGACGAAAAATACAGATGACATACCTCATTGTACATCTCTGTGTGCATATTTTCCGTTTGTCAAGGTCATGCCAAGTAGAGGAGTTGGTCATATGTTTTGTTTAAGACAAAGCTCATTGTACATCTTTGTGTGCATATTTTCCGTTTGTCAAGGTCATGCCAAGTAGAGGAGTTGGTCATATGTTTTGTTTAAGGCAAACCTCATTGTACATCTTTGTGTGCATATTTTCTGTTTGTCAAGGTCATGTCAAGTAGAGGAGTAGGTCATATGTTTTGTTTAAGACAAAGCTCATTGTACATCTTTGTGTGCATATTTTCCGTTTGTCAAGGTCATGCCAAGTAGAGGAGTTGGTCATCTGTCTTTGTTTATCTGTTTGCTATCTGTTTGCTATAGCAGATAGCAAGTTTTCTGATCAATTAGTCTTTCGTCTGTATGTCGCCTATCTCTGTGTCAGTAACAGAGAAAAGCAGACATATTCTGATCCAATTTGTCTGTCAATTTTATTCTTTCGTTAAAGCATTATGAGACAGTATATCTCTTCTTATGTAGATCTGCCTACCAAGATGAGGGCAGACGTAGATGGAGCAAATTGCCTGTCGTTTATCTTGCTCCGACTTTCTGTTGAGTCCTTACCATTGGCGTCAAGGGGATGCAAATTTTGGATATCCCCTTGGAACCTCTTAACTTTATGACAGGAGGATCTTTATCGTAGCACATCTGTTCACAGACGAAAAATACAGATGACATACCTCATTGTACGAACCCGTGGGGATCCGGGTTGTAAGAATAGATCCTCAGTACCCCCTAGCTTGTCGTAAGAGGCGACTAAACGGGGAGGTTCTTCGGATGAGACCACAAAAACAGAGGACCCGTGCCACAGCAGGTGTGGCACGTAAAAGATCCCTCCCTCTTCAAAGGCCATAAGCACCGTGCATAGGCCTAAATTTGCAGCCCTTCACCGGCAATGGTAACGTCTCCATATGAGTGCAACGTTAAACAATCTGTAATAATCAACCTCATTGTACATCTTTGTCTGCATAGTTTCCGTTTGTCAAGGTCATGCCAAGTAGAGGAGTTGGTTATCTGCCTTTGTTTATCTGTTTGCTGTAGCAGAGAGGAGGCTTTCTGATCAATTTTTTGGTGTCTATGTGTTGTGTAGCTCTGTCTTTCTAAGAGAGAAAGACAAACGTATTATGATCCAATTTGTCTGTCATTTCTATACTTGCTGTAAAACATTTTGAGAAGCATTGTATGTCTTGTAAGAGTGATTTTGTTTGTTGGATACAGACTCTCCTACTGAGAATGTTTTAAAAATACTTGTTTTCGTTGAAGCCTTTTTTGTCAGATGAAAGGTTTAGGTGCTAAAGTTAACAACTGAAATCAAATACGAAAAAGTTCAGACATCATAAAATTGCTTGTAAATCTGCCTCGTCCTACTTGTGAATATTGTAGTTATCAGTTAGCTTCAAGGTCATATTGGCTTTTGAACAATATCTCACTGGTATTGGGAATGGTAAGCAAACAACATTACATGCTACAATATATTTCATGGCATCGATACAACTGATTAGCTTTCAAGAGGGAAAACCATCTGTATCAAGAGAATTGATTATTCATACAATGAATTTTTTCTCAGATGCCAGTCTTAAAAACGGTGTGTGCTTAAATTTGTTTTGATTTCAGATTTTATGACTCCATTTAAAAATTTTTCAAAGTATGAATGTTATGTTCTTTTGATGCAGTTGAGATCCCACCCAACGCCATTTAGGTCATTAGGTCAGTAAAATGCCAATTTAAGTGACTGAATAGTTTCAGGTTATATAGTTGTTCAACGTTCCATCTAGTAAGTTTGCGTGAGGGAAGGACAGACACATTTGGATAACATTTTCAACAATTTTCCTTCTACTTTATGGGCAATCGTTCATTTCGGCGATGAGGGGTTGCACAAAATGGACCTCTTCTGGATGCTTAGTATCTTAAGCAGGGAGTGATCTTTATCGTGGCACACATGCTGTTACATGCGAACGCGGGTTTTGCATCTTTGTCTGCATATTTCCGTTTGTCAAGGTCATGCCAAGGTCTTGTCATCTGTCTTTGTATGTCTGTTTCTTATAGCGGAGAAGAGGCTTTCTGATCAATTTGTCTTTCACCTATAGTGTCGCATATCTCTGTGTAGTTAACAGAGAAAGGCAGAAACATTCTGGTCCAAGTTGTCTGTCCATTTTCTCTTGCTCAGACTTTCTGTTGAGTCCTTACCACTGACGTCAAGGGGATGCAAACTTTGGATATCCCCTTGGAACCTCCTAACTTTGATGACAGGAGGATCTTTATCGTGGCACATCTGTTCACAGATGAAAAATACAGATGACATACCTCGTTGTACATCTTTGTGTGCATATTTTCCATTTGTCAAGGTCATACCAAGTAGAGGAGTTGGTCATATGTTTTGCTTAAGACAAACCTCGTTGTACTTCTTTGTGTGCATATTTTCCGTTTGTCAAGGTCATGCCAAGTAGAGGAGTTGGTCATACGTTTTGTTTAAGGCAAACCTCATTGTACATCTTTGTGTGCATATTTTCTGTTTGTCAAGGTCATGTCAAGTAGAGGAGTAGGTCATATGTTTTGTTTAAGACAAACCACATTGTACATCTTTGAGTGCATATTTTCCGTTTGTCAAGGTCATGCCAAGTAGAGGAGTTGGTCATCTGTCTTTGTTTATCTGTTTGCTATAGCAGATAGCAAGTTTTCTGATCAATTAGTCTTTCGTCTGTATGTCGCCTATCTCTGTGTCAATAACAGAGAAAAGCAGACATATTCTGATCCAATTTGTCTGTCAATTTTATTCTTTCGTTAAAGCATTATGAGACATACTATATATCTTATTATGTATATCTGCCTACCAAGATCAGGGCAGACGTAGATGGAGCAAATTGCCTGTCTTTTATCTTGCTCTGACTTTCTGTTCAGTCCTTACCATTGGCATCAAGGGGATGCAATCTTTGGATATCCCCTTGGAACCTCCTAACTTTATGACAGGAGGATCTTTATCATAGCACATCTGTTCACAGACGAAAAATACAGATGACATACCTCATTGTACATCTTTGTGTGCATATTTTCCGTTTGTCAAGGTCATGCCAAGTAGAGGAGTTGGTCATATGTTTTGTTTAAGACAAAGCTCATTGTACATCTTTGTGTGCATATTTTCCGTTTGTCAAGGTCATGCCAAGTAGAGGAGTTGGTCATATGTTTTGTTTAAGAGAAACCTCATTACACATCTTTGTGTGCATATTTTCCGTTTGTCAAGGTCATGCCATGTAGAGGAGTTGGTCATCTGTCTTTGTTTATCTGTTTGTTATAGCGGATAGCAAGTTTTCTGATCAATTAGTCTTCTGTCTGTATGTTGCCTATCTCTGTGTCAGTAACAGAGAAAAGCAGACATATTCTGATCCAATTTGTCTGTCAATTTTATTCTTTCGTTAAAGCATTATGAGACATAGTATAACTCTTCTTATGTATATCTGCCTACCAAGATCAGGGCAGACATAGATGGAGCAAATTGCCTGTCGTTTATCTTGCTCCGACATTCTGTTGAGTCCTTACCACTGGCGTCAAGGGGATGCAAACTTTGGATATCCCCTTGGAACCTCCTAACTTTGATGACAGGAGGATTTTTATCGTGGCACATCTGTTCACAGACGAAAAATACAGATGACATACCTTATTGTACATCTTTGTGTGCATATTTTCCGTTTGTCAAGGTCATGCCAAGTAGAGGAGTTGGTCATATGTTTTGTTTAAGACAAACCTCATTACACATCTTTGTGTGCATATTTTCCGTTTGTCAAGGTCATGCCAAGTAGAGGAGTTGGTCATATGTTTTGGTTAAGACAAACCTCATTGTACATCTTTGTGTGAATATTTTCCATTTGTCAAGGTCATGCCAAGTAGAGGAGTTGGTCATCTGTCTTTGTTTATCTGTTTGCTATAGCAGATAGCAAGTTTTCTGATCAATTTGTCTTTCGTCTGTATGTCGCCTATCTCTGTGTCAATAACAGAGAAAAGCAGACATATTCTGATCCAATTTGTCTGTCAATTTTATTCTTTCGCTACAGCATTATGAGACATAGTATATCTCTAATTATGTATATCTGCCTACCAAGATCAGGGCAGACGTTTGTTTAGCTCTGACTTTCTGTTGACTCCTTACCACTGGCGTCAAGGGGATGCAATCTTTGGATATCCCCTTGGAACCTCCTAACTTTGATGACAGGAGGATCTTTATCGTGAGACCTCTGTTCACAGACGAAAAATACAGATGACATACCTCATTGTACATCTTTGTGTGCATATTTTCCGTTTGTCAAGGTCATGCCAAGTAGAGGAGTTGGTCATCTGTCTTTGTTTATCTGTTTGCTATAGCAGATAGCAAGTTTTCTGATCAATTAGTCTTTCGTCTGTATATCGCCTATCTCTGTGTCAGTAAGAGAGAAAAGCAGACATATTCTGATCCAATTTGTTTGTCAATTTTATTCTTTCGTTAAAGCATTATGAGACATAGTATAACTCTTCTTATGTATATCTGCCTACCAAGATGAGGGCAGACGTAGATGGAGCAAATTGCCTGTCGTTTATCTTGCTCCGACATTCTGTTGAGTCCTTACCACTGGCGTCAAGGGGATGCAAACTTTGGATATCCCCTTGGAACCTCCTAACTTTGATGACAGGAGGATCTTTATCGTGGCACATCTGTTCACAGACGAAAAATACAGATGACATACCTTATTGTACATCTTTGTGTGCATATTTTCCGTTTGTCAAGGTCATGCCAAGTAGAGGAGTTGGTCATATGTTTTGTTTAAGACAAACCTCATTACACATCTTTGTGTGCATATTTTCCGTTTGTCAAGGTCATGCCAAGTAGAGGAGTTGGTCATATGTTTTGGTTAAGACAAACCTCATTGTACATCTTTGTGTGAATATTTTCCATTTGTCAAGGTCATGCCAAGTAGAGGAGTTGGTCATCTGTCTTTGTTTATCTGTTTGCTATAGCAGATAGCAAGTTTTCTGATCAATTAGTCTTTCGTCTGTATGTCGCCTATCTCTGTGTCAGTAACAGAGAAAAGCAGACATATTCTGATCCAATTTGTCTGTCAATTTTATTCTTTCGTTAAAGCATTATGAGACATAGTATATCTCTAATTATGTATATCTGCCTACCAAGATCAGGGCAGACGTTTGTTTAGCTCTGACTTTCTGTTGAGTCCTTACCACTGGCGTCAAGGGGATGCAATCTTTGGATATCCCCTTGGAACCTCCTAACTTTGATGACAGGAGGATCTTTATCGTGAGACCTCTGTTCACAGACGAAAAATACAGATGACATACCTCATTGTACATCTTTGTGTGCATATTTTCCGTTTGTCAAGGTCATGCCAAGTAGAGGAGTTGGTCATCTGTCTTTGTTTATCTGTTTGCTATAGCAGATAGCAAGTTTTCTGATCAATTAGTCTTTCGTCTGTATGTCGCCTATCTCTGTGTCAGTAACAGAGAAAAGCAGACATATTCTGATCCAATTTGTCTGTCAATTTTATTCTTTCGTTAAAGCATTATGAGACAGTATATCTCTTCTTATGTAGATCTGCCTACCAAGATCAGGGCAGACGTAGATGGAGCAAATTGCCTGTCGTTTATCTTGCTCCGACTTTCTGTTGAGTCCTTACCATTGGCGTCAAGGGGATGCA
The DNA here is from genome assembly GCA_024699665.1 of Ostrea denselamellosa. Classification (NCBI taxonomy): domain Eukaryota; kingdom Metazoa; phylum Mollusca; class Bivalvia; order Ostreida; family Ostreidae; genus Ostrea; species Ostrea denselamellosa. The sequence goes on from JAMZEH010000062.1 coordinate 683,080, forward strand.
AATTTTGGATATCCCCTTGGAACCTCCTAACTTTATGACAGGAGGATCTTTATCGTAGCACATCTGTTCACAGACGAAAAATACAGATGACATACCTCATTGTACGAACCCGTGGGGATCCGGGTTGTAAGAATAGATCCTCAGTACCCCCTTGCTTGTCGTAAGAGGCGACTAAACGGGGAGGTTCTTCGGATGAGACCACAAAAACAGAGGACCCGTGCCACAACAGGTGTGGCATGTAAAAGATCCCTCCCTCTTCAAAGGCCATAAGCACCGTGCATAGGCCTAAATTTGCAGCCCTTCACCGGCAATGGTAACGTCTCCATATGAGTGCAACGTTAAACAATATGTAATAATCAACCTCATTGTACATCTTTGTCTGCATAGTTTCCGTTTGTCAAGGTCATGCCAAGTAGAGGAGTTGGTTATCTGCCTTTGTTTATCTGTTTGCTGTAGCAGAGAGGAGGCTTTCTGATCAATTGTTTGGTGTCTATGTGTTGTGTAGCTCTGTCTTTCTAAGAGAGAAAGACAAACGTATTATGATCCAATTTGTCTGTCATTTCTATACTTGCTGTAAAACATTTTGAGAAGCATTGTATGTCTTGTAAGAGTGATTTTGTTTGTTGGATACAGACTCTCCTACTGAGAATGTTTTAAAAATACTTGTTTTCGTTGAAGCCTTTTTTGTCAGCTGAAAGGTTTAGTTGCTAAAGTTAACAACTGAAATCAAATACGAAAAAGTTCAGACATCGTAAAATTGCTTGTAAATCTGCCTCGTCCTACTTGTGAATATTGTAGTTATCAGTTAGCTTCAAGGTCATATTGGCTTTTGAACAATATCTCACTGGTATTGGGAATGGTAAGCAAACAACATTACATGCTACAATATATTTCATGGCATCGATACAACTGATTAGCTTTCAAGAGGGAAAACCATCTGTATCAAGAGAATTGATTATTCATACAATGAATTTTTTCTCAAATGCCAGTCTTAAAAACGGTGTGTGCTTAAATTTGTTTTGATTTCAGATTTTATGACTCCATTTGAGAATTTTTCAAAGTATGAATGTTATGTTCTTTTGATGCAGTTGAGATCCCACCCAACGCCATTTAGGTCATTAGGTCAGTAAAATGCCAATTTAAGTGACTGAATAGTTTCAGGTTATATAGTTGTTCAACGTTCCATCTAGTAAGTTTGCGTGAGGGAAGGACAGACACATTTGGATAACATTTTCAACAATTTTCCTTCTACTTTATGGGCAATCGTTCATTTCGGCGATGAGTGGTTGCACAAAATGGACCTCTTCTGGATGCTTAGTATCTTAAGCAGGGAGTGATCTTTATCGTGGCACACATGCTGTTACATGCGAACGCGGGTTTTGCATCTTTGTCTGCATATTTCCGTTTGTCAAGGTCATGCCAAGGTCTTGTCATCTGTCTTTGTATGTCTGTTTCTTATAGCGGAGAAGAGGCTTTCTGATCAATTTGTCTTTCACCTATAGTGTCGCATATCTCTGTGTAGTTAACAGAGAAAGGCAGAAACATTCTGGTCCAAGTTGTCTGTCCATTTTCTCTTGCTCAGACTTTCTGTTGAGTCCTTACCACTGACGTCAAGGGGATGCAAACTTTGGATATCCCCTTGGAACCTCCTAACTTTGATGACAGGAGGATCTTTATCGTGGCACATCTGTTCACAGATGAAAAATACAGATGACATACCTCGTTGTACATCTTTGTGTGCATATTTTCCATTTGTCAAGGTCATACCAAGTAGAGGAGTTGGTCATATGGTTTGCTTAAGACAAACCTCGTTGTACTTCTTTGTGTGCATATTTTCCGTTTGTCAAGGTCATGCCAAGTAGAGGAATTGGTCATCTGTCTTTGATTATCTGTTTGTTATAGCAGATAGCAAGTTTTCTGATCAATTTGTCTTTCTTCTGTATGTCGCCTATCTCTGTGTCAGTAACAGAGAAAAGCAGGCATATTCTGGTCCAATTTGTCTGTCAATTTTATTCTTTCGTTAAAGCATTATGAGACATAGTATAACTCTTCTTATGTAGATCTGCCTACCAAGATCAGGGCAGACGTAGATGGAGCAAATTGCCTGTAGTTTATCTTGCTCTGACATTCTGTTGAGTCTATGTATATCTGCCTACCAAGATCAGGGAAGACGTTTGTCTACCTCCCATGGTCTGTTGAGTCCTAACCACTGGCGTCAAGGGGATGCAAACTTTGGATATCCCCTTGGAACCTCCTAACTTTAATGACAGGAGTATCTTTATCGTGGCACATCTGTTCACAGATGAAAAATACAGATGACATACCTCATCGTATATCTTTGTTCACTGCTACCTGGAATTTTTACAGCATTTTGCCCTCATGGAAGTTGGGATTTATAAATGTAAAGTAGTTGATCAAATGAATGTCTTGGGTGCAAAAAATAAATACAATTGAACATTGTAATTCAGATTGAATAACAGATGGCTACAAAGCATTATAGAGTTTGTAAACTGTTCACTTGTATATTTCGAAACAAGTCATTATTTTTCATAACTCGTTTATAATGTTTGTGAAAGTATACAGTATATGAACATATTACATTTCAGGAATATGCTATGGATTTGAATTGATGGTCACATCGGAGTCTCCCAATGTGCCCTTTACGTTTTTGAGAACTAGATTTGAAAGTAAGTGGCAAATCTCTGATAAGTAAAAGGAAATACATCTAATAGTTGATTAGTCATGCTAAGTTCAGGTGTTCCTGAAAAGTGCTCTACATGTGACCCCTCATGTAGTTCCCATAATTAAGATTTGTAAATAGAGAAAGATATACAATGCTATTATATAAAACCTTGCATATTTTATGTCACAGCATTAAAATAAGGACACTGTATCCACTATAAAATGAAATATATATTTTCTGCTTCTAACTTGGATGCATTGAACCAATATTTTCTCATGCCACTGAAACATTCCCAGGTTACCAAACTATAGAGATAGCATCGATACAAAAGTTTGATCCTATAATCAGCAGAGTTGTGTACTGGTTGAGGAACGCTAACAAACCTACGACGAGTCAACTTAAAGAAGAACAGTCAGATGTCAGAAAACTTCTTAAACAGCGTGAAAAGTTACATGTTGAAGAGGATGTTCTGTATCGGATTATTGAAACAGAAACTGGAAAATTTCAACAACTTGTTCTTCCCACTGTGTTAAAAGACCATGTGCTTGAATCTCTTCACAATGATGCTGGACATCAAGGAGCAGAAGGAACATTGTCCTTAATTCAGAAACGTTGCTACTGGCCAAGGATGGTGAAAGATGTGGATTCTTATTGTAAGAAGTGTGAGTGATGCCTTATAGCGAAAGCTCCTTTACCAAACATTAAACCACCTATCAGCAATCTGCTAGCCTGAAAGTCTGATTGTGAAAGAGCTATGTGACTTGTACCATATCTCTAAAAGTAGAACAACACCTTAACACCCCGAAGGGAATGGTCAAGCGGAAAGATACAACGGGACTATGCATAATTGACTCCGTACACTGTCGACGGAACAAAAACAAAAGTGGCCTCTTTATTTACCATCATTAGTATACATCTACAACTCTGCTGTTCACTCGTCAACTGGATTCACACCATACTTTTTGATGGTTGGACATGACCCAAAGTTACCTATTGATCATTTACTTGGAAGGTCAACTTAGGAACCACATGACAGGACTGAATATGTCACAAAGCATGTAGAATTATTGGAGTCAGTTTTTAATAGCGCACGCAACAACTTGGAGGAAAGTGCAAAATACAGAAGAGAACTGTTTAACCGCAATGCCAAAGAAAGTTCAATTCTCGTTGGAGCTAGAGTGCTTATTCGAAATTGAGTACAGGGAAGAAAGAAAATTCAGGATATGTGGGACTCTACTCCATATATAAGGTGATTGAATCGTTAGGTGACAATGTATGTACGCTATCCAACTAGCTGATGGATCAGGACCTATCAAGTTGTATTATCATTTTCTTGTCATACCGTTTTTGAGTAATAATTTTATTGAAATGAAATGTACTATTGGAATGGGATTTTATTTGTTGTCATGTTTCTACATTGTGTATGTAATTGTGGTATGCATCCTCATCTCATTTCTGGATTATAAATTCAAAACGTTTGCATAAAAGAACTAAAAACAGTTCATTTTGTAACAGGGCTACTATGACAGCATTCTATAACACTTGGAGTAATCATCAGGAGGACGCCGGTCATCATGGATTTAGGAAGCTCTTCCAGTATTCTCATTTCAGATGGTCCTGGTACAGCTTCATCAGACTATCGGACATCCATTATGAAAATGGTTAGCAAATAATACTTATTATCAAAAATTATTGAAAATTCAACCAATTATTATGTTAAAAAGGATATATGTTTTGAAAGTATACATTATATGCTCATGTCTGTAATTCTGCTACTTGTGGGATCAGACCTGAAATCACATTACTTGATAGCACTACTCTATCTTTTCAAAAAGCTGCCCTCAAAGACTTGACTTCAAATATACAAGAAACCCCTGACTTCATTTCAGGAAGAGAAGTATTTAAAAATACATAAATTTGGCTATGATTTATTAGTTAATATTATTAATTAGTATTATTATTATACAATTGAACATTGTAATTCAGATTGAATAACAGATGGCTTCAAAGCATTATAGAGTTTGTAAACTGTTCACTTGTATATTTCGAAACAAGTCATTATTTTTCATAACTCGTTTATAATGTTTGTGAAAGTATACAGTATATGAACATATTACATTTCAGGAATATGCTATGGATTTGAATTGATGGTCACATCGGAGTCTCCCAATGTGCCCTTTACGTTTTTGAGAACTAGATTTGAAAGTAAGTGGCAAATCTCTGATAAATAAAAGGAAATACATCTAATAGTTGATTAGTCATGCTAAGTTCAGGTGTTCCTGAAAAGTGCTCTACATGTGACCCCTCATGTAGTTCCCATAATTAAGATTTGTAAATAGAGAAAGATATACAATGCTATTATATAAAACCTTGCATATTTTATGTCACAGCATTAAAATAAGGACACTGTATCCACTATAAAATGAAATATATATTTTCTGCTTCTAACTTGGATGCATTGAACCAATATTTTCTCATGCCACTGAAACATTCCCAGGTTACCAAACTATAGAGATAGCATCGATACAAAAGTTTGATCCTATAATCAGCAGAGTTGTGTACTGGTTGAGGAACGCTAACAAACCTACGACGAGTCAACTTAAAGAAGAACAGTCAGATGTCAGAAAACTTCTTAAACAACGGGAAAAGTTACATGTTGAAGAGGATGTTCTGTATCGGATTATTGAAACAGAAACTGGAAAATTTCAACAACTTGTTCTTCCCACTGTGTTAAAAGACCATGTGCTTGAATCTCTTCACAATGATGCTGGACATCAAGGAGCAGAAGGAACATTGTCCTTAATTCAGAAACGTTGCTACTGGCCAAGGATGGTGAAAGATGTGGATTCTTATTGTAAGAAGTGTGAGTGATGCCTTATAGCGAAAGCTCCTTTACCAAACATGAAACCACCTATCAGCAATCTGCTAGCCTGAAAGTCTGATTGTGAAAGAGCTATGTGACTTGTACCATATCTCTAAAAGTAGAACAACACCTTAACACCCCGAAGGGAATGGTCAAGCGGAAAGATACAACGGGACTATGCATAATTGACTCCGTACACTGTCGACAGAACAAAAACAAAAGTGGCCTCTTTATTTACCATCATTAGTATACATCTACAACTCTGCTGTTCACTCGTCAACTGGATTCACACCATACTTTTTGATGGTTGGACATGACCCAAAGTTACCTATTGATCATTTACTTGGAAGGTCAACTTAGGAACCACATGACAGGACTGAATATGTCACAAAGCATGTAGAATTATTGGAGTCAGTTTTTAATAGCGCACGCAACAACTTGGAGGAAAGTGCAAAATACAGAAGAGAACTGTTTAACCGCAATGCCAAAGAAAGTTCAATTCTCGTTGGAGCTAGAGTGCTTATTCGAAATTGAGTACAGGGAAGAAAGAAAATTCAGGATATGTGGGACTCTACTCCATATATAAGGTGATTGAATCGTTAGGTGACAATGTATGTACGCTATCCAACTAGCTGATGGATCAGGACCTATCAAGTTGTATTATCATTTTCTTGTCATACCGTTTTTGAGTAATAATTTTATTGAAATGAAATGTACTATTGGAATGGGATTTTATTTGTTGTCATGTTTCTACATTGTGTATGTAATTGTGGTATGCATCCTCATCTCATTTCTGGATTATAAATTCAAAACGTTTGCATAAAAGAACTAAAAACAGTTCATTTTGTAACAGGGCTACTATGACAGCATTCTATAACACTTGGAGTAATCATCAGGAGGACGCCGGTCATCATGGATTTAGGAAGCTCTTCCAGTATTCTCATTTCAGATGGTCCTGGTACAGCTTCATCAGACTATCGGACATCCATTATGAAAATGGTTAGCAAATAATACTTATTATCAAAAATTATTGAAAATTCAACCAATTATTATGTTAAAAAGGATATATGTTTTGAAAGTATACATTATATGCTCATGTCTGTAATTCTGCTACTTGTGGGATCAGACCTGAAATCACATTACTTGATAGCACTACTCTATCTTTTCAAAAAGCTGCCCTCAAAGACTTGACTTCAAATATACAAGAAACCCCTGACTTCATTTCAGGAAGAGAAGTATTTAAAAATACATAAATTTGGCTATGATTTATTAGTTAATATTATTAATTAGTATTATTATTATACAATTGAACATTGTAATTCAGATTGAATAACAGATGGCTTCAAAGCATTATAGAGTTTGTAAACTGTTCACTTGTATATTTCGAAACAAGTCATTATTTTTCATAACTCGTTTATAATGTTTGTGAAAGTATACAGTATATGAACATATTACATTTCAGGAATATGCTATGGATTTGAATTGATGGTCACATCGGAGTCTCCCAATGTGCCCTTTACGTTTTTGAGAACTAGATTTGAAAGTAAGTGGCAAATCTCTGATAAATAAAAGGAAATACATCTAATAGTTGATTAGTCATGCTAAGTTCAGGTGTTCCTGAAAAGTGCTCTACATGTGACCCCTCATGTAGTTCCCATAATTAAGATTTGTAAATAGAGAAAGATATACAATGCTATTATATAAAACCTTGCATATTTTATGTCACAGCATTAAAATAAGGACACTGTATCCACTATAAAATGAAATATATATTTTCTGCTTCTAACTTGGATGCATTGAACCAATATTTTCTCATGCCACTGAAACATTCCCAGGTTACCAAACTATAGAGATAGCATCGATACAAAAGTTTGATCCTATAATCAGCAGAGTTGTGTACTGGTTGAGGAACGCTAACAAACCTACGACGAGTCAACTTAAAGAAGAACAGTCAGATGTCAGAAAACTTCTTAAACAACGGGAAAAGTTACATGTTGAAGAGGATGTTCTGTATCGGATTATTGAAACAGAAACTGGAAAATTTCAACAACTTGTTCTTCCCACTGTGTTAAAAGACCATGTGCTTGAATCTCTTCACAATGATGCTGGACATCAAGGAGCAGAAGGAACATTGTCCTTAATTCAGAAACGTTGCTACTGGCCAAGGATGGTGAAAGATGTGGATTCTTATTGTAAGAAGTGTGAGTGATGCCTTATAGCGAAAGCTCCTTTACCAAACATGAAACCACCTATCAGCAATCTGCTAGCCTGAAAGTCTGATTGTGAAAGAGCTATGTGACTTGTACCATATCTCTAAAAGTAGAACAACACCTTAACACCCCGAAGGGAATGGTCAAGCGGAAAGATACAACGGGACTATGCATAATTGACTCCGTACACTGTCGACGGAACAAAAACAAAAGTGGCCTCTTTATTTACCATCATTAGTATACATCTACAACTCTGCTGTTCACTCGTCAACTGGATTCACACCATACTTTTTGATGGTTGGACATGACCCAAAGTTACCTATTGATCATTTACTTGGAAGGTCAACTTAGGAACCACATGACAGGACTGAATATGTCACAAAGCATGTAGAATTATTGGAGTCAGTTTTTAATAGCGCACGCAACAACTTGGAGGAAAGTGCAAAATACAGAAGAGAACTGTTTAACCGCAATGCCAAAGAAAGTTCAATTCTCGTTGGAGCTAGAGTGCTTATTCGAAATTGAGTACAGGGAAGAAAGAAAATTCAGGATATGTGGGACTCTACTCCATATATAAGGTGATTGAATCGTTAGGTGACAATGTATGTACGCTATCCAACTAGCTGATGGATCAGGACCTATCAAGTTGTATTATCATTTTCTTGTCATACCGTTTTTGAGTAATAATTTTATTGAAATGAAATGTACTATTGGAATGGGATTTTATTTGTTGTCATGTTTCTACATTGTGTATGTAATTGTGGTATGCATCCTCATCTCATTTCTGGATTATAAATTCAAAACGTTTGCATAAAAGAACTAAAAACAGTTCATTTTGTAACAGGGCTACTATGACAGCATTCTATAACACTTGGAGTAATCATCAGGAGGACGCCGGTCATCATGGATTTAGGAAGCTCTTCCAGTATTCTCATTTCAGATGGTCCTGGTACAGCTTCATCAGACTATCGGACATCCATTATGAAAATGGTTAGCAAATAATACTTATTATCAAAAATTATTGAAAATTCAACCAATTATTATGTTAAAAAGGATATATGTTTTGAAAGTATACATTATATGCTCATGTCTGTAATTCTGCTACTTGTGGGATCAGACCTGAAATCACATTACTTGATAGCACTACTCTATCTTTTCAAAAAGCTGCCCTCAAAGACTTGACTTCAAATATACAAGAAACCCCTGACTTCATTTCAGGAAGAGAAGTATTTAAAAATACATAAATTTGGCTATGATTTATTAGTTAATATTATTAATTAGTATTATTATTATACAATTGAACATTGTAATTCAGATTGAATAACAGATGGCTTCAAAGCATTATAGAGTTTGTAAACTGTTCACTTGTATATTTCGAAACAAGTCATTATTTTTCATAACTCGTTTATAATGTTTGTGAAAGTATACAGTATATGAACATATTACATTTCAGGAATATGCTATGGATTTGAATTGATGGTCACATCGGAGTCTCCCAATGTGCCCTTTACGTTTTTGAGAACTAGATTTGAAAGTAAGTGGCAAATCTCTGATAAATAAAAGGAAATACATCTAATAGTTGATTAGTCATGCTAAGTTCAGGTGTTCCTGAAAAGTGCTCTACATGTGACCCCTCATGTAGTTCCCATAATTAAGATTTGTAAATAGAGAAAGATATACAATGCTATTATATAAAACCTTGCATATTTTATGTCACAGCATTAAAATAAGGACACTGTATCCACTATAAAATGAAATATATATTTTCTGCTTCTAACTTGGATGCATTGAACCAATATTTTCTCATGCCACTGAAACATTCCCAGGTTACCAAACTATAGAGATAGCATCGATACAAAAGTTTGATCCTATAATCAGCAGAGTTGTGTACTGGTTGAGGAACGCTAACAAACCTACGACGAGTCAACTTAAAGAAGAACAGTCAGATGTCAGAAAACTTCTTAAACAACGGGAAAAGTTACATGTTGAAGAGGATGTTCTGTATCGGATTATTGAAACAGAAACTGGAAAATTTCAACAACTTGTTCTTCCCACTGTGTTAAAAGACCATGTGCTTGAATCTCTTCACAATGATGCTGGACATCAAGGAGCAGAAGGAACATTGTCCTTAATTCAGAAACGTTGCTACTGGCCAAGGATGGTGAAAGATGTGGATTCTTATTGTAAGAAGTGTGAGTGATGCCTTATAGCGAAAGCTCCTTTACCAAACATGAAACCACCTATCAGCAATCTGCTAGCCTGAAAGTCTGATTGTGAAAGAGCTATGTGACTTGTACCATATCTCTAAAAGTAGAACAACACCTTAACACCCCGAAGGGAATGGTCAAGCGGAAAGATACAACGGGACTATGCATAATTGACTCCGTACACTGTCGACGGAACAAAAACAAAAGTGGCCTCTTTATTTACCATCATTAGTATACATCTACAACTCTGCTGTTCACTCGTCAACTGGATTCACACCATACTTTTTGATGGTTGGACATGACCCAAAGTTACCTATTGATCATTTACTTGGAAGGTCAACTTAGGAACCACATGACAGGACTGAATATGTCACAAAGCATGTAGAATTATTGGAGTCAGTTTTTAATAGCGCACGCAACAACTTGGAGGAAAGTGCAAAATACAGAAGAGAACTGTTTAACCGCAATGCCAAAGAAAGTTCAATTCTCGTTGGAACTAGAGTGCTTATTCGAAATTGAGTACAGGGAAGAAAGAAAATTCAGGATATGTGGGACTCTACTCCATATATAAGGTGATTGAATCGTTAGGTGACAATGTATGTACGCTATCCAACTAGCTGATGGATCAGGACCTATCAAGTTGTATTATCATTTTCTTGTCATACCGTTTTTGAGTAATAATTTTATTGAAATGAAATGTACTATTGGAATGGGATTTTATTTGTTGTCATGTTTCTACATTGTGTATGTAATTGTGGTATGCATCCTCATCTCATTTCTGGATTATAAATTCAAAACGTTTGCATAAAAGAACTAAAAACAGTTCATTTTGTAACAGGGCTACTATGACAGCATTCTATAACACTTGGAGTAATCATCAGGAGGACGCCGGTCATCATGGATTTAGGAAGCTCTTCCAGTATTCTCATTTCAGATGGTCCTGGTACAGCTTCATCAGACTATCGGACATCCATTATGAAAATGGTTAGCAAATAATACTTATTATCAAAAATTATTGAAAATTCAACCAATTATTATGTTAAAAAGGATATATGTTTTGAAAGTATACATTATATGCTCATTCATGTCTGTAATTCTGCTACTTGTGGGATCAGACCTGAAATCACATTACTTGATAGCACTACTCTATCTTTTCAAAAAGCTGCCCTCAAAGACTTGACTTCAAATATACAAGAAACCCCTGACTTCATTTCAGGAAGAGAAGTATTTAAAAATACATAAATTTGGCTATGATTTATTAGTTAATATTATTAATTAGTATTATTATTATACAATTGAACATTGTAATTCAGATTGAATAACAGATGGCTACAAAGCATTATAGAGTTTGTAAACTGTTCACTTGTATATTTCGAAACAAGTCATTATTTTTCATAACTCGTTTATAATGTTTGTGAAAGTATACAGTATATGAACATATTACATTTCAGGAATATGCTATGGATTTGAATTGATGGTCACATCGGAGTCTCCCAATGTGCCCTTTACGTTTTTGAGAACTAGATTTGAAAGTAAGTGGCAAATCTCTGATAAATAAAAGGAAATACATCTAATAGTTGATTAGTCATGCTAAGTTCAGGTGTTCCTGAAAAGTGCTCTACATGTGACCCCTCATGTAGTTCCCATAATTAAGATTTGTAAATAGAGAAAGATATACAATGCTATTATATAAAACCTTGCATATTTTATGTCACAGCATTAAAATAAGGACACTGTATCCACTATAAAATGAAATATATATTTTCTGCTTCTAACTTGGATGCATTGAACCAATATTTTCTCATGCCACTGAAACATTCCCAGGTTACCAAACTATAGAGATAGCATCGATACAAAAGTTTGATCCTATAATCAGCAGAGTTGTGTACTGGTTGAGGAACGCTAACAAACCTACGACGAGTCAACTTAAAGAAGAACAGTCAGATGTCAGAAAACTTCTTAAACAACGGGAAAAGTTACATGTTGAAGAGGATGTTCTGTATCGGATTATTGAAACAGAAACTGGAAAATTTCAACAACTTGTTCTTCCCACTGTGTTAAAAGACCATGTGCTTGAATCTCTTCACAATGATGCTGGACATCAAGGAGCAGAAGGAACATTGTCCTTAATTCAGAAACGTTGCTACTGGCCAAGGATGGTGAAAGATGTGGATTCTTATTGTAAGAAGTGTGAGTGATGCCTTATAGCGAAAGCTCCTTTACCAAACATGAAACCACCTATCAGCAATCTGCTAGCCTGAAAGTCTGATTGTGAAAGAGCTATGTGACTTGTACCATATCTCTAAAAGTAGAACAACACCTTAACACCCCGAAGGGAATGGTCAAGCGGAAAGATACAACGGGACTATGCATAATTGACTCCGTACACTGTCGACGGAACAAAAACAAAAGTGGCCTCTTTATTTACCATCATTAGTATACATCTACAACTCTGCTGTTCACTCGTCAACTGGATTCACACCATACTTTTTGATGGTTGGACATGACCCAAAGTTACCTATTGATCATTTACTTGGAAGGTCAACTTAGGAACCACATGACAGGACTGAATATGTCACAAAGCATGTAGAATTATTGGAGTCAGTTTTTAATAGCGCACGCAACAACTTGGAGGAAAGTGCAAAATACAGAAGAGAACTGTTTAACCGCAATGCCAAAGAAAGTTCAATTCTCGTTGGAACTAGAGTGCTTATTCGAAATTGAGTACAGGGAAGAAAGAAAATTCAGGATATGTGGGACTCTACTCCATATATAAGGTGATTGAATCGTTAGGTGACAATGTATGTACGCTATCCAACTAGCTGATGGATCAGGACCTATCAAGTTGTATTATCATTTTCTTGTCATACCGTTTTTGAGTAATAATTTTATTGAAATGAAATGTACTATTGGAATGGGATTTTATTTGTTGTCATGTTTCTACATTGTGTATGTAATTGTGGTATGCATCCTCATCTCATTTCTGGATTATAAATTCAAAACGTTTGCATAAAAGAACTAAAAACAGTTCATTTTGTAACAGGGCTACTATGACAGCATTCTATAACACTTGGAGTAATCATCAGGAGGACGCCGGTCATCATGGATTTAGGAAGCTCTTCCAGTATTCTCATTTCAGATGGTCCTGGTACAGCTTCATCAGACTATCGGACATCCATTATGAAAATGGTTAGCAAATAATACTTATTATCAAAAATTATTGAAAATTCAACCAATTATTATGTTAAAAAGGATATATGTTTTGAAAGTATACATTATATGCTCATTCATGTCTGTAATTCTGCTACTTGTGGGATCAGACCTGAAATCACATTACTTGATAGCACTACTCTATCTTTTCAAAAAGCTGCCCTCAAAGACTTGACTTCAAATATACAAGAAACCCCTGACTTCATTTCAGGAAGAGAAGTATTTAAAAATACATAAATTTGGCTATGATTTATTAGTTAATATTATTAATTAGTATTATTATTATACAATTGAACATTGTAATTCAGATTGAATAACAGATGGCTACAAAGCATTATAGAGTTTGTAAACTGTTCACTTGTATATTTCGAAACAAGTCATTATTTTTCATAACTCGTTTATAATGTTTGTGAAAGTATACAGTATATGAACATATTACATTTCAGGAATATGCTATGGATTTGAATTGATGGTCACATCGGAGTCTCCCAATGTGCCCTTTACGTTTTTGAGAACTAGATTTGAAAGTAAGTGGCAAATCTCTGATAAATAAAAGGAAATACATCTAATAGTTGATTAGTCATGCTAAGTTCAGGTGTTCCTGAAAAGTGCTCTACATGTGACCCCTCATGTAGTTCCCATAATTAAGATTTGTAAATAGAGAAAGATATACAATGCTATTATATAAAACCTTGCATATTTTATGTCACAGCATTAAAATAAGGACACTGTATCCACTATAAAATGAAATATATATTTTCTGCTTCTAACTTGGATGCATTGAACCAATATTTTCTCATGCCACTGAAACATTCCCAGGTTACCAAACTATAGAGATAGCATCGATACAAAAGTTTGATCCTATAATCAGCAGAGTTGTGTACTGGTTGAGGAACGCTAACAAACCTACGACGAGTCAACTTAAAGAAGAACAGTCAGATGTCAGAAAACTTCTTAAACAACGGGAAAAGTTACATGTTGAAGAGGATGTTCTGTATCGGATTATTGAAACAGAAACTGGAAAATTTCAACAACTTGTTCTTCCCACTGTGTTAAAAGACCATGTGCTTGAATCTCTTCACAATGATGCTGGACATCAAGGAGCAGAAGGAACATTGTCCTTAATTCAGAAACGTTGCTACTGGCCAAGGATGGTGAAAGATGTGGATTCTTATTGTAAGAAGTGTGAGTGATGCCTTATAGCGAAAGCTCCTTTACCAAACATGAAACCACCTATCAGCAATCTGCTAGCCTGAAAGTCTGATTGTGAAAGAGCTATGTGACTTGTACCATATCTCTAAAAGTAGAACAACACCTTAACACCCCGAAGGGAATGGTCAAGCGGAAAGATACAACGGGACTATGCATAATTGACTCCGTACACTGTCGACGGAACAAAAACAAAAGTGGCCTCTTTATTTACCATCATTAGTATACATCTACAACTCTGCTGTTCACTCGTCAACTGGATTCACACCATACTTTTTGATGGTTGGACATGACCCAAAGTTACCTATTGATCATTTACTTGGAAGGTCAACTTAGGAACCACATGACAGGACTGAATATGTCACAAAGCATGTAGAATTATTGGAGTCAGTTTTTAATAGCGCACGCAACAACTTGGAGGAAAGTGCAAAATACAGAAGAGAACTGTTTAACCGCAATGCCAAAGAAAGTTCAATTCTCGTTGGAACTAGAGTGCTTATTCGAAATTGAGTACAGGGAAGAAAGAAAATTCAGGATATGTGGGACTCTACTCCATATATAAGGTGATTGAATCGTTAGGTGACAATGTATGTACGCTATCCAACTAGCTGATGGATCAGGACCTATCAAGTTGTATTATCATTTTCTTGTCATACCGTTTTTGAGTAATAATTTTATTGAAATGAAATGTACTATTGGAATGGGATTTTATTTGTTGTCATGTTTCTACATTGTGTATGTAATTGTGGTATGCATCCTCATCTCATTTCTGGATTATAAATTCAAAACGTTTGCATAAAAGAACTAAAAACAGTTCATTTTGTAACAGGGCTACTATGACAGCATTCTATAACACTTGGAGTAATCATCAGGAGGACGCCGGTCATCATGGATTTAGGAAGCTCTTCCAGTATTCTCATTTCAGATGGTCCTGGTACAGCTTCATCAGACTATCGGACATCCATTATGAAAATGGTTAGCAAATAATACTTATTATCAAAAATTATTGAAAATTCAACCAATTATTATGTTAAAAAGGATATATGTTTTGAAAGTATACATTATATGCTCATTCATGTCTGTAATTCTGCTACTTGTGGGATCAGACCTGAAATCACATTACTTGATAGCACTACTCTATCTTTTCAAAAAGCTGCCCTCAAAGACTTGACTTCAAATATACAAGAAACCCCTGACTTCATTTCAGGAAGAGAAGTATTTAAAAATACATAAATTTGGCTATGATTTATTAGTTAATATTATTAATTAGTATTATTATTATACAATTGAACATTGTAATTCAGATTGAATAACAGATGGCTACAAAGCATTATAGAGTTTGTAAACTGTTCACTTGTATATTTCGAAACAAGTCATTATTTTTCATAACTCGTTTATAATGTTTGTGAAAGTATACAGTATATGAACATATTACATTTCAGGAATATGCTATGGATTTGAATTGATGGTCACATCGGAGTCTCCCAATGTGCCCTTTACGTTTTTGAGAACTAGATTTGAAAGTAAGTGGCAAATCTCTGATAAATAAAAGGAAATACATCTAATAGTTGATTAGTCATGCTAAGTTCAGGTGTTCCTGAAAAGTGCTCTACATGTGACCCCTCATGTAGTTCCCATAATTAAGATTTGTAAATAGAGAAAGATATACAATGCTATTATATAAAACCTTGCATATTTTATGTCACAGCATTAAAATAAGGACACTGTATCCACTATAAAATGAAATATATATTTTCTGCTTCTAACTTGGATGCATTGAACCAATATTTTCTCATGCCACTGAAACATTCCCAGGTTACCAAACTATAGAGATAGCATCGATACAAAAGTTTGATCCTATAATCAGCAGAGTTGTGTACTGGTTGAGGAACGCTAACAAACCTACGACGAGTCAACTTAAAGAAGAACAGTCAGATGTCAGAAAACTTCTTAAACAACGGGAAAAGTTACATGTTGAAGAGGATGTTCTGTATCGGATTATTGAAACAGAAACTGGAAAATTTCAACAACTTGTTCTTCCCACTGTGTTAAAAGACCATGTGCTTGAATCTCTTCACAATGATGCTGGACATCAAGGAGCAGAAGGAACATTGTCCTTAATTCAGAAACGTTGCTACTGGCCAAGGATGGTGAAAGATGTGGATTCTTATTGTAAGAAGTGTGAGTGATGCCTTATAGCGAAAGCTCCTTTACCAAACATGAAACCACCTATCAGCAATCTGCTAGCCTGAAAGTCTGATTGTGAAAGAGCTATGTGACTTGTACCATATCTCTAAAAGTAGAACAACACCTTAACACCCCGAAGGGAATGGTCAAGCGGAAAGATACAACGGGACTATGCATAATTGACTCCGTACACTGTCGACGGAACAAAAACAAAAGTGGCCTCTTTATTTACCATCATTAGTATACATCTACAACTCTGCTGTTCACTCGTCAACTGGATTCACACCATACTTTTTGATGGTTGGACATGACCCAAAGTTACCTATTGATCATTTACTTGGAAGGTCAACTTAGGAACCACATGACAGGACTGAATATGTCACAAAGCATGTAGAATTATTGGAGTCAGTTTTTAATAGCGCACGCAACAACTTGGAGGAAAGTGCAAAATACAGAAGAGAACTGTTTAACCGCAATGCCAAAGAAAGTTCAATTCTCGTTGGAACTAGAGTGCTTATTCGAAATTGAGTACAGGGAAGAAAGAAAATTCAGGATATGTGGGACTCTACTCCATATATAAGGTGATTGAATCGTTAGGTGACAATGTATGTACGCTATCCAACTAGCTGATGGATCAGGACCTATCAAGTTGTATTATCATTTTCTTGTCATACCGTTTTTGAGTAATAATTTTATTGAAATGAAATGTACTATTGGAATGGGATTTTATTTGTTGTCATGTTTCTACATTGTGTATGTAATTGTGGTATGCATCCTCATCTCATTTCTGGATTATAAATTCAAAACGTTTGCATAAAAGAACTAAAAACAGTTCATTTTGTAACAGGGCTACTATGACAGCATTCTATAACACTTGGAGTAATCATCAGGAGGACGCCGGTCATCATGGATTTAGGAAGCTCTTCCAGTATTCTCATTTCAGATGGTCCTGGTACAGCTTCATCAGACTATCGGACATCCATTATGAAAATGGTTAGCAAATAATACTTATTATCAAAAATTATTGAAAATTCAAACCAATTATTATGTTAAAAAGGATATATGTTTTGAAAGTATACATTATATGCTCATTCATGTCTGTAATTCTGCTACTTGTGGGATCAGACCTGAAATCACATTACTTGATAGCACTACTCTATCTTTTCAAAATGCTGCCCTCAAAGACTTGACTTCAAATATACAAGAAACCCCTGACTTCATTTCAGGAAGAGAAGTATTTAAAAATACATAAATTTGGCTATGATTTATTAGTTAATATTATTAATTAGTATTATTATTATACAATTGAACATTGTAATTCAGATTGAATAACAGATGGCTACAAAGCATTATAGAGTTTGTAAACTGTTCACTTGTATATTTCGAAACAAGTCATTATTTTTCATAACTCGTTTATAATGTTTGTGAAAGTATACAGTATATGAACATATTACATTTCAGGAATATGCTATGGATTTGAATTGATGGTCACATCGGAGTCTCCCAATGTGCCCTTTACGTTTTTGAGAACTAGATTTGAAAGTAAGTGGCAAATCTCTGATAAATAAAAGGAAATACATCTAATAGTTGATTAGTCATGCTAAGTTCAGGTGTTCCTGAAAAGTGCTCTACATGTGACCCCTCATGTAGTTCCCATAATTAAGATTTGTAAATAGAGAAAGATATACAATGCTATTATATAAAACCTTGCATATTTTATGTCACAGCATTAAAATAAGGACACTGTATCCACTATAAAATGAAATATATATTTTCTGCTTCTAACTTGGATGCATTGAACCAATATTTTCTCATGCCACTGAAACATTCCCAGGTTACCAAACTATAGAGATAGCATCGATACAAAAGTTTGATCCTATAATCAGCAGAGTTGTGTACTGGTTGAGGAACGCTAACAAACCTACGACGAGTCAACTTAAAGAAGAACAGTCAGATGTCAGAAAACTTCTTAAACAACGGGAAAAGTTACATGTTGAAGAGGATGTTCTGTATCGGATTATTGAAACAGAAACTGGAAAATTTCAACAACTTGTTCTTCCCACTGTGTTAAAAGACCATGTGCTTGAATCTCTTCACAATGATGCTGGACATCAAGGAGCAGAAGGAACATTGTCCTTAATTCAGAAACGTTGCTACTGGCCAAGGATGGTGAAAGATGTGGATTCTTATTGTAAGAAGTGTGAGTGATGCCTTATAGCGAAAGCTCCTTTACCAAACATGAAACCACCTATCAGCAATCTGCTAGCCTGAAAGTCTGATTGTGAAAGAGCTATGTGACTTGTACCATATCTCTAAAAGTAGAACAACACCTTAACACCCCGAAGGGAATGGTCAAGCGGAAAGATACAACGGGACTATGCATAATTGACTCCGTACACTGTCGACGGAACAAAAACAAAAGTGGCCTCTTTATTTACCATCATTAGTATACATCTACAACTCTGCTGTTCACTCGTCAACTGGATTCACACCATACTTTTTGATGGTTGGACATGACCCAAAGTTACCTATTGATCATTTACTTGGAAGGTCAACTTAGGAACCACATGACAGGACTGAATATGTCACAAAGCATGTAGAATTATTGGAGTCAGTTTTAATAGCGCACGCAACAACTTGGAGGAAAGTGCAAAATACAGAAGAGAACTGTTTAAACCGCAATGCCAAAGAAAGTTCAATTCTCGTTGGAACTAGAGTGCTTATTCGAAATTGAGTACAGGGAAGAAAGAAAATTCAGGATATGTGGGACTCTACTCCATATATAAGGTGATTGAATCGTTAGGTGACAATGTATGTACGCTATCCAACTAGCTGATGGATCAGGACCTATCAAGTTGTATTATCATTTTCTTGTCATACCGTTTTTGAGTAATAATTTTATTGAAATGAAATGTACTATTGGAATGGGATTTTATTTGTTGTCATGTTTCTACATTGTGTATGTAATTGTGGTATGCATCCTCATCTCATTTCTGGATTATAAATTCAAACGTTTGCATAAAAGAACTAAAAACAGTTCATTTTGTAACAGGGCTACTATGACAGCATTCTATAACACTTGGAGTAATCATCAGGGAGGACGCCGGTCATCATGGATTTAGGAAGCTCTTCCAGTATTCTCATTTCAGATGGTCCTGGTACAGCTTCATCAGACTATCGGACATCCATTATGAAAATGGTTAGCAAATAATACTTATTATCAAAAATTATTGAAAATTCAACCCAATTATTATGTTAAAAAGGATATATGTTTTGAAAGTATACATTATATGCTCATTCATGTCTGTAATTCTGCTACTTGTGGGATCAGACCTGAAATCACATTACTTGATAGCACTACTCTATCTTTTCAAAAAGCTGCCCTCAAAGACTTGACTTCAAATATACAAGAAACCCCTGACTTCATTTCAGGAAGAGAAGTATTTAAAAATACATAAATTTGGCTATGATTTATTAGTTAATATTATTAATTAGTATTATTATTATACAATTGAACATTGTAATTCAGATTGAATAACAGATGGCTACAAAGCATTATAGAGTTTGTAAACTGTTCACTTGTATATTTCGAAACAAGTCATTATTTTTCATAACTCGTTTATAATGTTTGTGAAAGTATACAGTATATGAACATATTACATTTCAGGAATATGCTATGGATTTGAATTGATGGTCACATCGGAGTCTCCCAATGTGCCCTTTACGTTTTTGAGAACTAGATTTGAAAGTAAGTGGCAAATCTCTGATAAATAAAAGGAAATACATCTAATAGTTGATTAGTCATGCTAAGTTCAGGTGTTCCTGAAAAGTGCTCTACATGTGACCCCTCATGTAGTTCCCATAATTAAGATTTGTAAATAGAGAAAGATATACAATGCTATTATATAAAACCTTGCATATTTTATGTCACAGCATTAAAATAAGGACACTGTATCCACTATAAAATGAAATATATATTTTCTGCTTCTAACTTGGATGCATTGAACCAATATTTTCTCATGCCACTGAAACATTCCCAGGTTACCAAACTATAGAGATAGCTCGATACAAAAGTTTGATCCTATAATCAGCAGAGTTGTGTACTGGTTGAGGAACGCTAACAAACCTACGACGAGTCAACTTAAAGAAGAACAGTCAGATGTCAGAAAACTTCTTAAACAACGGGAAAAGTTACATGTTGAAGAGGATGTTCTGTATCGGATTATTGAAACAGAAACTGGAAAATTTCAACAACTTGTTCTTCCCACTGTGTTAAAAGACCATGTGCTTGAATCTCTTCACAATGATGCTGGACATCAAGGAGCAGAAGGAACATTGTCCTTAATTCAGAAACGTTGCTACTGGCCAAGGATGGTGAAAGATG
>JAMZEH010000063.1:0-139106 GCA_024699665.1 Ostrea denselamellosa
TAGATCAACGTTAGATTATGGATGCATAGTTTATGGATCTGCTAGAAAATCGTATCTCCAAGCCTTAGATGCAATTCACAATCAAGGTATACGTATCTCTTTAGGAGCTTTTCCAACCTCTCCTATAGATAGCCTCTATATAGAGGCAAATGAACCTTCACTTAAAAACAGACGTATAAAATTGAGTCTTCAGTATATAATTAAACTTCGTTCCAATCCAAAACACCAGTCATATAACTGTGTATTCCACCCGAAATTTCAAACCAAATATAATGAAAAGACCAAAGTCAATAAACCACTTGGATTGCGAAAAATATATTAAAGACTCTAAAATAGATTTAAATGTTATTTCTGAATTGCGAATTCCAACTATCCCAATTTGGGAACTTTCAAAACCTGTTGTTAATTTAGATCTATCGAAAGGCAAAAAGTCGACACAAATCCACTTGAATTTATTCAAAAGTTTAAAGAATTGAAAGACAGTTTTTCAATCCCAAATGAAATTTACACAGATGGATCAAAAGACAAAAATAAAGTTGCCTCCGCTGCTGTTCATAGAAATGATATCTTTTCCTGCGTTTGCCGGATAACAGTTCAATTTTTACAACTGAAGCAAAAGCTATTCAATTAGCAATTAATTTTATAAAACAGTCAGAACACAAAAAGTATGTTATTTATTCCGATTTCCTCTCTTGTCTTCAAGCAATTAAAATTTGTAAAATTGACCACCCGTATATTTATTTGATTTAATTTGAAAGAATATGTGGTGCTAAAACGTCGAGGGTATAACATAGTGTTTTGTTGGATACCAAGTCATATTGGGATACGTGAAAACACTAAAGTTGATAGTGCTGCAAAACAAGCATTATAATTACCAATTACTGATTTTAAAATTCCTTACACAGACCTTAAAACTTTAACTAGAGAATATGTAAAACATTTGTGGCAATCTGATTGGGATGAAAAGGTAAATAACAAGCTACACGATATTAATCATGTAGTTAATAAAACACAAAATAGTGTTCTTAAACGTCGAGATGAAGTGGTTATTACTAAATGTAGTATAGGACATTTGCGGGTGACACATTCGTTTCTTCTACAAAGGGAAGATCCACCTGAGTGTGTCTTCTGCCAATGTCCTCAAACAATCAAACATATTTTATTAGAATGTGGAGATACAGCTCTGATAAAAATAATTATTCTGATATGCAGTCTTTTTAAAAATGTTGATTTAAATAAAATTTTAGGATTCCTACATGAAACAGGTTTTTTTTCAAAAGTTGTGAAGAAAAAATTGATTGTACAAAATTATAACTAGATCATGATAGTTTTTATACACAATGATATCTAGACATTTTTAGTACCATATTTTAACATGTTTTCAAATAGCATTTCTTTTTGGATAAATACTGCTTTTATAACATGCCTTTTCATTTATATAGAGTTAACCGCAGGATAGCTGAAAAATTGCTCAAGCGGCTATAAGCAAAAAACAATCAATCCATCAATCGGATCTCCAACATTTTTCACTTGAGCATCATTGAAGAGACATTATTTGTCGAAATGCGCATATCGTACATCAAAATTGGTACCGTTTATGTTTTATTTACATATTTATAAACATATGATCATCTTTATCTTGAGTCTTTTTTCGACTAAGCATAGTCTAGTTGAGAACTAGGCAATATAAGTTGTTATATCTTGGGGAATAGCTAGTTCCCATATTGACAAAAATGTATTAAAAATTCCGCAAAAAAGGTATGAAAGGCCTCCAAATCCCCATTCGCTTAAAAAAATACCAGTACCACTGTACCTCTGTTATAATAGATGTAAACAAACGACCTTAAGTGCATCATCATATACAGTAACATTACATGGGGTAGTTCTGTGATGTTCAACGACATTATGATGTCTTGTGTGAAGTACAATATTCTATATTTCTCATGTTACGGACACCTTCCCTAGAATTGCATGACTTTGTGACAACATGAAAAACATCAGCCTGTCAAAACATTTCTTGGTGTATGTAGATACACGGGTGACGGAATGGATGGAGCAATTCATTTTGCAAGCAGAATATGTTGAAATCCTGGTAAGTTATATATATAATCCAAATATAAGTAAATATGTAGTTATATCATAAATAAACACCAAATCTCCGAAATTAACTCAACCGGTTTCAGTTTCAATCTTTTGGACGATCTGCATATACAGCCTTGCTAATGTTTAAACTTCTGAATAAGCAAGCAAGTAGGTGTGTTGAAGAAGCGAATCAAATTTCAAATTAAATACCATGTTTTTGGTAGTCTTGTTTTGACGTTACAAAGTAATTTAATAGTACATTTGTTTCTAGTTGATGAATAAAAGTGGATGTCGTCAGATGCCTGTAATTTTGACAGACGCACTAAATGTAGCAACAATATCCATTTTTTATAGTTGAAAGAAGCTGTTATTATTCATATACTTGTAAATATTTTGTGTTAGGTACCTGATCCCACCTTTGGTATACGTATGTCCATATGTGTTTTCCATTCTGTTAATTTTGTATTTGTTTAAGGTTGATGAGATTGATCTCTGTTCGCTATCTACATTTGCTTATTGTGGTTTTAGTAACAACAAACTTTATCATGACATAACTCTTGATTGTTTACAAACATATATTTATTAATGATATATTGCTATACCGATGTGGTCCGCCTGTCCCACTTAACATCGTCTTGGCAACTCCTCTTAAACCCTTGGTACAAAGAAAGATCACAACGTGTAGATGTAAATAGTACAAGGGAAATACTGTCATTTTTTTCAAGGAGTAATGACCCTTGGACTTAGTTGTATTTTATTCAAAAGTTTTTGCAACTCCTCCTAAATCCTTGGGATTTTAATAAAACTTGGTACAAAAAAAATCACAACGTGTAGATGTGCATATTACAAGTGGACTGCTGTCCCAAAACTGTTGAAGGAGTTATGGCCCTTGAAATTAGATTTTTGAGTCAATAAAGTATGCGGGCCTATCATGCACCGGTTTAGCGGGGCGCTATTTTTTTAAAATTGTGTCAACATCTACATGAAATCAAGGAGCAGCGCTTGTTGTTAATATATCGATTTTCATGCCATTCAAATATAGGGATAGTAATTCTAAGACACCTTTCGACATTTTACTTCTTATCACACACTGTACAAATGCATTAAATTCCTTTAGCTAAATCGTTGTCTTATTTGTCATGTTTATACACAGATATACTATTTCCGTAATCTACCTAATGATGCGAAAAGGGATAAAAAGAAAGCCGATTTTAATCATGGCCTCAAGTGTAATTATATTTCATGTGACGATTCTTCAGATTTACCAGTAATATCGTAAGATTTTTTAAGGCATGGAAACTAAGGCGCAAATAATTAACCCAATTCTTTACCGTAAAAATATGAAGTGAAAAACTTCAATCATTTCTTTGAAAAAGTCAGCAACCTCCATTACATGTATGTTTACTAGCATTTTTGCAAACTGAATTGGTGATTTTTGTCACACTGTACATAACCATTAAAAATAACATATTTCTAATACAACTTTTTTTTGTTTTAGAAAGATGGTATGTTTGGAACATTTTAAGTGAAGAAGATATGAATATCCTTACAAACATATAATATACATACATATAATCCGATATACAATTGGAGAAACGGCTTCGTAAAGGACACATGGTATATATTTGATTGGTACTTCGCAAACTAAACCGTCAATCTCTTTCATACTTATCACAGTTGTTGAACATTATGGCTGTTCTGTTACTTTAAAAAAAAACGAAAAAAAAAACCAACGATTTGTATGTTTAGAAGTTCTACCCTCGATACTCCTTAAAGGGGGAGGAATGATTTTCAATAGCGCTATAAAATCTTTATATTGTTCGCTAAATAGTATGTACATTTGGCGGTCATTAGTTGCCAAGAAAAAAACGGAAACAAGAACGCAATGAGTATGTTGAAATTGGTTTTATTAAGGAGTAAATAGTTATCTATTTCCAGGTTCTTTGAACGGTACAGGAGATAAGATAACCACATTTGATATACATCTAACATTAAGATAAGCAATTTTGCAACTGTGGTTTCTTTTTTATGATTGAAAAGGATGTGTTATTTCGTCTTTTCTAGGACCATCATCTTCTTTCACCTAAGGAAGAATTATGTATGAAAAACATGCACATGACTTTTCAGTACAGAAGATTTCTTTATTGTATGAACTTACTCGTTGCTCGTTCGTCTTCTTGAATCAGAGAAGAATCTTCTTCTGACTACATTACATGCAGAAAAAAAATTAATGTGTTACATAATCATATTAATAGGATGTCAGTGGAAAATCAAGCAGAAGTAAATTGGGACATAATAATATAGGTATTGGCAAATTGTAATTTATTTACAAACTAAGACTTATAGGAATGATAAAATGTGAAATGAGCAATTAGATATTACCATGAAAATCACTAAACAATTTTAAAGAACAAATAACTATCGTCTATGAACTGTCTGTAAGACAATATCTATTGAAAAATTCCGCACTTTGATAACTTGATAATGGGGAAACTATGAGTACTAAACACATCTGTACGATTTCTGAACTATACTGAACCGCAAAAGAAACGCCGCATTAAATTTCGAAAAAGTAATGCACTTATTTTGAAATAAAAAATAACGAATATGTAATTGATGTAATGTGTTTTTAATTATCTAACATTTGTCTTAGAATTATACACATTCAATTTAATGTCAAATAATGTCAATATCACAGATTGCTATTGTCCTGAGTGCACTTCCGTTAGTAACGTGTATGACCACCATTGGCATTAATTACAGCCATGCATCTTCGATACATAGAGTTGATGAGTCGATTGATGAAGGCCATAGGAATAGTCGCCCACACACGCTGATACGCCATAGAAAGTTCAGCAGCAATTGTCGCTCTTGGTTGTTGTTGGTTTAGCTTCAACTGCATGTGATCCCATAAATGTTCAATGGGGTTTAGATCGGGACTAAGAGCTGGCCAGTCAATAACTGCGATGTTGTTCTGCTGCAGGTAGTCCCTAGTTATTCTGGCTGTATGTGCACGCGTGTTATCTTGCTGGAACGTCTTGTGTGGATGTTGGTTGAAATGCTGTACAACATGAGGCCTCAGGACTTGATCAATTTAGCGGGCAGCTGTTACACCATTTCCTCTGTCTGGACCAAGATTCTGGAAGACAAAGGGGCCAAGTTTCGAATTCAGGCCAATACCATCCCACACCATGATGCTCGGCCCGACCCATGGATCAGTTTCCATAACACAGTTGTCATTGTAACGCTCACCCTTCCTTCGCCAAACTCTTGCTCGACCATCGTGTGTGGAAATGCAATATCGGCTTTCATCGGAGAAGATGACATTCCTCCATTGTCGATTACGCCAGTTTTGCCGCTGTAAAGCCCACTGAAGACGTGCCCGACGGTGTCTTTGTGTAAGGACAGGACCTCTGTATGGACGGCGACATCTGAGGTTATTTGCTGCTAACGGACGACGTACTGTGTCGTCACTTATGGGTCGCTGATGTGTTCCAGTGGTATTGCGTGCTGTTTCTGATGCCCTTGTGAATCGGTCATTCAAATGCTGGCGCAGTATGAACCTGTTCTGTCTTTGCGTTATAACGTGTGGTCTACCGCTACGTGGGCGATCGTCTGTGCTGTTAGTTGCATTGAAATGTTGGCGTAAACGTTCAATTGTGCGTATAGTGCAGTTGAAGTTGTTTGCTATCACCCTGGCAGCTTGCCCAGCATGCAATCTTGCTATGGCTTGGTCCCTCTGTTGTCGATTCAAACGTGGCATAGCTCTGCTTTCAAAACTTATACTGATAATCATTTAAATGTTCGCGGTATTTATACCCCTAATGAAGCGTGAAAAGCATGAGCATTAACATTTTTCAATTTAATGCTGGAAAGTGTGTACCACGAGAGCGAGAGATTCAATGACAATTGAACGTGTCGCTAAAATCAGTGAAGCGTAATTTACCTTTAAATGATTGTAGAGTTCGTGTTCATGCATATTTAGCACAGATTATAATATTTACAAACAATATTTCATATTATCAAATATTTCTAAAAAAAAAAAAAAAAAAATGCGACGTTTCTTTTGCGTTTCAGTATATATGTAGATGGCTGGTGAGATAAAGTGCCAGTTATATTGTAGACATAGCCTGATTTACTATAACACCCCACATCATTTAATTGTAGATTATCGTTAATTAAAATATCCAAATATAAAACAGATAGGGAAGACTCTACAGTGTTGTTATTTCAGGTTCAGAGGAATATCTCGAATCGACATATGAATGAAATTGAATATTGTTAATAAATAGAACGTTGTTCAAATTCTTTAGATTAGTTTTACTGCCTACAAATCCAAAAAATGTAAATAAATGTCTTTGTGAAGAAAGATGTGATTACCGTATTTTCTATACCAATAAATGCTGAAAATATATAGAGAATATTTGAAATTCAAGAATCTTACAGATTTCTTCACCAAACCGCTGGACCACCAACCACAACAACCCTTCTTTTTCCCCATTGCCGCTTTACTTTCACCTTCCTCGAAAAGGCAATGCAGAACCAACAAAACAACCAAATACATAACCGCTTTCATCTAAATCGGAAAATATAGTGCTAACAAATTTACCAGATATATTACGCGTAACACTATTAAGAGAAAATATTCTGAAACGTTTACCTTTCTCCAGCACTGTAGTTGTCGAGTCCAATTATTCAGCAGTATGACACTTTCAATTTATAACAACGGGATGAAACACTATATGGATGGATTGAAATACTTAAACTGATATGTGTAATTATTTGATATGCCAAGTATGCTTGTTACAAGCATGCCATATTTGTTTCATATTCTAATATTTCAATTACTAGATAACACATGATGAAATTATTTCAGTGTCAGGTGTAACGATATTGTTTAACGTTCCGCTTCAGTCATGTGGGCACGTCAGCATTGCCGTTGAAGGGTTGCAAAATTTATTTCCATAAGCAGAAAGGGATCTTTAACGTGCCACACCTGTTGTAACACTGGTTTTTGCGATCTCATTCGATATACCGTCTCATTTATTCGTCTCTTACGACAAGTGGGACTATTATAACATCTTACAAACAAAAAATGAGTTTTGATTAACAAATGTAACTTTAGATTTATTTCGTTGAATATTTAAAAGAAAATTTCAAAGGACAATATTTATGAAATACGAGTTAATACATGTACATCCTTTTTGTTAAGCAGAAGATTTATATGACTTGACATTCATGAAATCTTCCTGTATAGATATTTAAAGCACATTGGAGAACTGCCGATTTACTAGAGATTTAACGGATTTAAGATATCTCCTTTGCTATGTACATGAATGTGTTATCTTGAAAGTGAATTTTAGTTTTATCTGCAGCTGAGAGATTTAAGAATCTACACTGATATGTAACTTATATGTGATATGCATGTCAAAAGCAGAAATGAATATTAAAAAAAATTAATATATGAAGCACGCTGTGTGTAGGGGGATTTCGGAAATTGAATTCCACTGATCATGTTTAATGTTTCAGTGTCATTCATCAAAGTAATATATTTGACAAGCAGCTGCGTCGATAACTCTAGACTTTTCTATGATATTATTAACTGCAGACTGTGGAAAGAATATATATGAACCTATCAGTATAACTGATTGAAACTTTTCAAACTCTTTGTAATATATGCCTGAGGTGAAAGCATTATTTTTCTATACATCACCAAAATGGCAAAGTTGAAAGAAAATGGTACCATATTTGATCACTATTTTTGTGTGAGTATCGTTATTGTCATTATGCTGATTTTAATTATTTAAATGAAGCAAGGAATGATCAATTCCACAGAAGCGGTCTTCTTTTTAGTGTCACATTATCGTAATAATCACGTGACTCAATATTTGAAATACTGAGTTCTCGAATTCACTTAAAAGATGCTGGGATATTATAAAACTTCATGGTATGATTAATATATTAAAAAAAGATTTATCAAACACCATGTCATTTCTTTTTGGGGTATTCGTAAAAACCGATCAATTATATCAGAATAAATGAACCGTATCTTCCAAAGCAATAACCATGGGGATATACTGTACATGTCTCCTCTGCTGGAAACTCGGGTGACCTATTGCAGTTAGTCTGCGTCCCTCGTTGTGCGTCGTACGTTAACATTTGAATATTTTTAACTTCGTCTTGATAACTGCAATTCCAATTCTTTTCAAATTTGGTATGAAGCATCTCTGGGACAAGGCGAACATACATTATAAATTTCAGGACTCCTGTCCCCCTTGGAGTGGGACCAAACTGTCCAATAGTGTCAAATTTTCAAAAGTCTTCTTCTTTAGTACTGCAGATTTGTAAGGAGACCTGCATCTAAATACATAGCAATGAAGAACTAGAAGGCATCTACCAAAATTATTAATTCATGATCCCTGGGGAAAAGTTCTGATCCCAGGGTGGAGCCAAACTGGATATAAAGTTTTCGAGCGTAAAACATTTAGGAAACATATATTATGGATACCAAATTGAAACTCTATTTAGAATGAGCTGGTAGCCCTTTATCAAAATTTTCAATTTCGTGATCCCAAGGGTAGGTGTTGAGGGTGGGGTTAAAATGATCAGTGACTAAATGTGTTAACAATTGAACTCTTTTAACATCTTGATAACTACCATTCCTATTTCCCCTATATCTTGTATAAAGTATCTTTAAAGGACAAGAGGGACACAAATATAAATTTCAGGACCCCTTCTATCCTGGGGCTCTAGAAGCGTGGCAAAACCTGTTTGAATATGTGTAAATGTGAAATTTATTATTATAGCTTACCCAGGGCCTCACGGTTGCAAAAAAAGCGAAAATATTAAATCTTCTCCACTCCTACACATGTGGGAGAAACACTAAATGCATGGTTATAATTTCCATGAAGA
Source organism: Ostrea denselamellosa (assembly GCA_024699665.1). Taxonomy (NCBI): domain Eukaryota; kingdom Metazoa; phylum Mollusca; class Bivalvia; order Ostreida; family Ostreidae; genus Ostrea; species Ostrea denselamellosa. The sequence continues at coordinate 8,995 of JAMZEH010000063.1, forward strand.
CCTTTACGAAAATTGTTAAATTCATTGCACTTGGTCAGGAAAATATGAGATGCTTTAAATGCTTCAACCGACATCTTTCTGTTTCATTGTAATTGAATGGGATTTGTATGCATATTTAGAAAGATCATAAAGGATTCCAGAATAAGATTAAATTCAAATATGAGACTCCCTGACATTTCTGTGTATGGGTCATAATACTCGTGTAATCGTTTACGCGTGTGGGCCTCTTGTCTGTACATTTTAAACTTTGATATGTAATATGTACTCTTCAAACAGTAAAATTTATATTTTAATTTGTTAAATTAAAATTTGTTAAATTTGTGTATAAAAAAAATCACACACATTAATTTGTAAATATTACATTGTTATCAATCGTAAGAATGTTTGCCTTTTGCACACTTTTTTAAGAATAAATAATTGGTTCATTATAAAAACAAATATCATTTTGTAAAATTGATTCTAAAACAAATTTAAAAAAAACACCAAAAAACCAAAACGTATGCTAAACTTTAAAGTTATTTTATTTACCTACCATCTTTTATTTTTCCAATATACATATATATATATATATATATATATATATGTGTGTGTGTGTGTGTGTGTGTGTGTGTGTGTGTGTGTGTGTGTGTGTGGTTTTAAGGAGGGATAACACACCAGAAAATTGACATTAATGTAAAAAGAAAACAAACAACCTAAAATAATAAATAAGTAATCAACTGAACTACCCAGCGAGGCAATTGAATATACAAGTGTTCCTGATATTTGTATTTTCATTCCTATTTAAAAAGGAAAATGGCCATTACGGCGATAGATTTACAGCCTTAATTAAAACTTTTGCACTCATTTATTACATCACATGAAGAAAGAAATACTCTAACAAATAATTGGAAGAACAATATTCTAACTTGAGGAAAAGGTTTGTGCCCATTGGAAACACTGAGGAGACCCCACGATATTAAAACAAAACAGTTCGTCCAAAAATTGACGGGAACGAGACAAAGAAATGAATGAGTATCAAAAAAAAAAGAGTCACCAACCATAACTCGAAAAAAAAACATACAAGTGACATAGATACTCTCTGGCTTTGGGTACGTATTATAGTGGTACATACAAGTGACATAGATACTCTCTGGCTTTGGGTACGTATTATAGTGGTACAAGAATCATAGCTATACTGGTATAGAGGATCCACAAATACGTATATGGTGACTAAATGGGACGTTTGTGAATTTGTTTAAAACAATCTTTAGGATATGCGCTGTTAATCTAATCTGCTTACTTACAATTATACAATTACGAACAATATGTTTCCATTTTGTAATCCACTATGCTTATACAAGTGTTCGCCGTATGGAAAATCCCCAAATTAATTTAATAGTGATTACATACCCAGGTGAGCTTATTTATAAGAAATCATATGTACATGTATAATTAGATCGATAATATGCAAGAATGAATATTTTTATTAGCAAAGTCTCATTCAGATCGAGGTCATACATTTAGTAAGAGGTGGGTGTGTTGGTGTCCAGGCTTGTTCCGCTATTCTGTTAAAATTATATGAAAACGGTGGAAAACAATGACTGAAAATTCACTTACTTAGGTACATATATATAGCGTATATATATATATATATATATATATATATATATATATATATATATAGATTGTATGTCTTTGGGATGTTTCTGTTAAGGCCATATTATGGAACATTGTCCAGAAATCTGAATGCATGGAACGATTGAAATGAGAGGTTTATTTAGTATAACATTTTGTAAACCCAGGCATAGATTAATTTTGCCAGAGAGAGACGCCATAGAAACTAAAGTTTATGGATGACCACAGTCAACTATATCGCTTGGCTTCAAATTTACAATTAAAGAGTAAAGGTATACAACTTTAAATATAGCGTACCTTTGTTATCCGGTGAAAAAAAAATAACCACATGGTATGAAATATAGAATTCTACTCTGTATTCTGATATATTTACACATAACCAATCTACAGTACTACTAGATTTCATCCCGAAATTCCAACCAGACTGAAGCTAGCAGGTACTAACCAGCAGGCAGAAGCTAGAAGCCAATAAGGAAAATCATCAAAGGACCTAGAATACTCATAAGAAACCCTCTTTTAACAGAAATGAATTATTGATTGTTTGTATGTTGTTTTACGTCCCGCTTGAGAATTTTTCACTCATAAGGAGACGTCACCATTGCCGGTGAAGGGTTCAAAATTTAGGTCTCTGCTCGGCGCCCAGGGCCTTTGAGCAGGGAGGGATCTTTATCGTGCCACACCTATTGTGACACGGGGCCTCGGTTTTTACGGTCTCATCCGAAGAACCGCCCCATTTAGTCACCTCTTACGACAAGCAAGGGGTACTGAGGACCTATCCTAACCCGGGTCCCCACGTGGCGAATTGAATTATATCTATGTTTTGAATTAATAAATGTCAATTGCAACTGTCATGGGCAATTTAGCTCACACGAGAGATTATGCAATGATGGTGAATTGAATTTACACCTGTAATTTATAATGAAAGGATGGCATAACACTTTAAAAAAATTAATTTTGCAACATTAAAGGAAAGAAATTTTGACAATTTATTGATTGATTTATTGTTTATTGTTTTACGCCACACTCAACAATTTTTCAGTTACCTTATGGCGTCCAGTTTTTATTGGTGGAGGAGAGAACCCAGATACAATGTACCACCGACCTTCCGAAAGTAAACTGGCAAACTTTCTCACATATATCGGCGCGAGCGAGACTCGAACCCGCGCCGACTAGAGCTGAGAGGCCTTGTGATTTTGAGCGCAGTGCTCTAACCACTCGGCCACGGAGGCCTCCATTGACAATTTAATTCGCCTGACTCATTAGGTAACATATGAATAGATTTATATGATGTGGAAACTCTAAAATGCAGGATGCTTTATTAACTGAAGACCAATTCCATTTTGATGTGCTGATTCCTTGAAAACTGTATTGCAATTAAAAACCTTTCCTGTAAATTCGCTCATCTGAAAGAGTGATTACCATTGTTTTCTAACAAAAGAAATAAGCAAGAAAAATCTTTTGAGAGAATGCGGTATACAAGGATTCACTAATAAAACAAATATTTCTGTTGTGATATCTGTGGAGTAATACCTCCACTAATCCATTGACCCATTTACGAAGGTAGAGTAGTGTTACCAAAGTATGTGAATTAGCTCGCTTGAACTTTAACATTTCCCATGATATATTCGACACAGGAGTTTCACCACGGCCTCTTATACCGCTAATGTTTCAACAATCCCAAAACAATATAGAGGACTCCTAGGGGTATCATTTCAAGTTGAGGCTGTGGTGGTACCACCTAGTGGCTTCTAGGGATCAGAACAGATTTGTAAGTCCAGTTTCTATTTTATGATGGGACCAAAAGATAAATTGTTCATTGATTGGAGTAGAGAATCCTCAGTTGTACTCGATGCCATCCAGAAAAGACGACTGTGATAACCGTAAGTGGTAGTTAGCTTCCTTGAACCTTGACATTTTTCGTTTTTCAAGGACAATAAAAAGGTGTTATGACAGCCCCTGCAGCTTTTATATTTGAAGACATGTGGAAATGAAGATTAAGACAAGGTAGCGGACCTATATGGCTATTATTTCCCGCTTTCAGTTTGGGTCTAGAGTGGTACAACCCGATGACCCCTGGGGTTCGGGTTAGATTTAAAGGCCCTGTTTCAACTCTATGTGGGGACCCATGGACAAAGTGTCCATTGATTAGAGTAGGCAGTTCATAGTGTAGTAGATGTCATATAGATAAGACTTCTTTGATAACCATTAATGTTGTTTAGCTCGCCTGAACTTTGACATTTTTCGTATTTCAAAGACAATAACAGGTTTTATGACTGCCCCTTCAGCTCTTATTTTTCAAGACAAGGTAGTGGACCCATACGGCTATTATTTCTCTTATTCAGTCTGGGTCCGAAGTGGTACCACCCGGTGGTTCCTGGGGGTCGGGACAGATATGGAGGCATTATCTCTCTTTATGAGAGTACCCACGCAAAAGGTATCCATTGATCGGAGTAGACAATCCTAAGGCGAACTTAATGCCAAGTAGCCAAGACGTCTGTAATAACCGACACTGTTGCCTAGCTCACCTGACGTTTGACAATTTTCGTATCTCTAAAACAATATAAGGGTTTATGACTGCCTTTGCAGCTTTTATCTTTGAAGACAAGGCAAAATGAATGTCAAGACAAGGAAGCGGACACATACGGCTATTTCTACTCTGAGAGGTGACACAGGGACAAAGTGTTCATCAACTGAAGTAGCTTATAGACAATCCTATGGTGTACTCGATGTCATACAGACAAGACTTCTTTGAGAACCATAAATGTTATTTAGCTCGCCTGAACTTTTTTCGTATTTCAAAGGCAATAAAAGAGTTTTATGACCGCCCGTTCAGCTTTTATCTTTGACGACAAGGCGAAATGAATATCAAAACAAAATAGCAGACATATATGAATATTATTCGCCGCTTTGAGATTGGTCTATAATGATGTACCCAGTGGCTCCTGGCTTGAGCTTGCTCTGTATGATCAGTTTTTAAATCCAGGCAGGCTAATGACAAACAAGTTGATGCTACATGGGCTTCAGCAGTCTTGTTTAAAGTCAGTATTTCGTAAATTTTATGGTCGTAATAACGATCTAGTGTGCCAATACAACCTTTCCTTGGGTCAAATGTTGTCTGACGAGTTTCATACCAATTGTTATGCCAATCTTTGTCACTGATTCTGACTACAGATTACTCCATCTATCTGATGAAGATATAGGGCTCCCGGCTGGTGTGACCGATCGACAGAGGATGCTTACTCCTCCTAAACATCTACTCCCCCTCTGGTATGTCCAGGGGTCAGTGCTTGCCCAACTTTCTGATTTGTATTTCCTATGCTATAGGAGTTGAGATTGTTTACAGTTCGTTAGCTCAATCTCTTCTATTAACAATAATCATTCTTACTAATATTCATATGTCGATTCATCCCATAGTGATCTGGTAAAATAGCTCATGCATTTCCCAGGAGGTGACTAAATGGGGCGATTCTCCGCATGAAATCGCAAAAGCAGAGTCACCGTGTGGACAATAACGATCTCTCTCTGCTCAAAGGCCGTAAGCACCGAGTATAAACCCCTTCATCGGCAATGGTGATGTGCCCATATGAGTGAAAAATTTTGGAGAGGGACGTTAAACAATATAAAAACAACCATAATCAATTCGATATATCCCAATGAACTCAAAATGAAAGGCACCACAGAGTCTTTTGCATTTGCTATGCACACACCGCACAGTCCTACACATGAGTTTCGTACTTAGATATTTTAATGAACGTAGATGTTAACGACAAAATAAAAACTTAAGTTTATGGTAAACGGGAACACATAAGTTTCTCTATCGGCAACTTTCCATATTCCATTATTACCTGAACACGTTGTTTATGTCTCTCAACTGATTTGATGCGCAGGAGCTTATTCTGTGTATGGTAAGTTTTTATATCGAGGCAGCCTATTGATAAACGAATTGATATTAAAGGGTTTTACATGGGTTTCTACAATCTCGATTAAAGTTGACATTTTGAAAATTTATGGTCGTTATAACGCTCTAGTTTGCCAAGACAACCTGACATTGGATTAAATGCTGTCTGGCGTGTTTCGTACCAGTTTTTAGAATTTTTCAATAAAAATTACCGATGAAGTGCTATTTTATTTGATTTATGCATGCCACTTGGGGTTGCAGCAGTGAGGGTTTTTATCCTGTTTAAAATCATGAAAAATGAAATGGTGAAAATTGTACGAAGTAAACAATAGTCATATAAGGCAATATACCTGGTCACTCGGAGTGATATACAGATACCACATCACAGTCACAACTGTCGGTGGTCATCTATCAATAGAAATTGTGAAACTGTTGAAATGGTAGTATATATTTGTCACACACCACGGTGGAATAAAAGGAATTTTCATGGACCAAAGGTGAATCATTAAGAACACAACTATGATAATAATAATAATAATAATAATGCACTTATATAGCGCTTTATCTACATATACTCAAAATTATACAGAATACATAAAATACTTAATAATGTCAGATATCAATATCACACAATGAACAATTGAAACTATGAGAGCAATAAGCTAAAGAAAATTAGAAATTAATTCATATTATAAAAATCATAAAAACATAAAATATGCGCTAGAAAAAACGTTTTTTATTTATTTATTTTTTTTTTTCATTTTTAATTTGGTTTTTTTTTATACCGTTCTTCGGTATATTGCATTAAATACTGATTAGAAAATACATCAAATCACGCATTAAAAGCCTGACAAAAGAGATGGGTTTTTGAATCTTTTTTAAAACAGTCAAGTTTCAGATGTGCAGATTCCGATCTAAGAGATCTGGCGTGTTTGTATGGTAGAATAAGTTCTGACAGATATGCTGGAGCCAGATTGTTGAGATAATTAAAGACATACATCAGTATCTTGTACTGTATACTGGAATCCAGTGTAGTTTGACAAGAATAGACCTAATATGTTTGTGTTTTTTAGTCCCCGTTACTACTCTGGCAGAGGTGTTTTGTACCCGTTGAAGTTTTTCCGTATATTGTTTGTTCACACTGTACAGCAAGACATTTCCGTTATCGATTCTGGCGGTTACCAATGAGTTAACCAGTAATCTACATGCCTCATCAGAGATGAAAGGTCATATGCTACCTATTTGACGGATGTGTATATAGCAAGATCTGGCAACGGCTGTACAGTGTCTGTCCATGGTAAGTGACTTGTCGAAATAGGTCCCAAAGTTTCTCACATACTCGGCCTCAGAAATAATGTTTCCTTCGAACGAAATCTGGAAGTTAAGGTTCCTTGATCGATTGCACTTTGGGACTATACCTTATAATCAAGGCAAATTCCGTACTTGACTTGGTAGTAGTTGGTACCGTGGATAGCGTTATATCTGTTAAAGGTAAAATGGTGTAAAGAATGAAAACCACAAAGAGTCCAAACGCCTACCGCCGTAATTGAAATCAGTTGCAAGAGGAAGAAAATTACCAAGACTAGCAAAAATATCTTGATCTGATAATATAACATACGAATTACACGTAATGAGAATAAATCGGTACACTCCATTTCTCACTGTATTTATCATTATCCAATTATATGCATCCACTTGCTTATAACTGTTATTTCATACTGTGTGTGCATCTAATTCCTAGATTTTATTCCTATCTAGCAATTCAGCTCTTCTGTGATTTATTTAACAAGGTGTTGCTGGTTTCATGATATTATGGGAAAATGTGTGAATTATAGTAGGTTTACAATCTAAAAAAATGATCAACATTGACAATTAAGCAAGTCTTAACTTGTAAGTCAAATCATACCTTTAGATGATTCCTTTTCTATAAAGTGTAGTTTTATTTTGGATTTATATATTCCTTTTTAACAGATATCACGAAGAGATATCCGCATATCCGCTGCTTTATCCTATTTATAGTGTAATGAATACCATACCATCTACGTTCGACAAACGAACGATGCAAACACGCATTGAAGTCACAAAAACCACATTTTATGTGCATTCATCACTAGTTGATGATATACATATACTCTTGGTTTCAGATTTTTCTTATTCGGTGATTCTCATAACTTTTAATATCTAACCACAAGAAAAGAGCTAGTCCAAGGTGTACTTGATTTACCAAGGTTTACCGAGATAAATCTTTAATTTAATATGAATTAAAGACTTTATAGTTTTATTAGCTATGGAAATTTCAGGAATTAATATATGATAGAAGGTTCATGTAAATTTGTAACACGTGTGACTGTGGTGAAAATGCAACAGTTGAATATTTTACAAAGAATTTGATTCTGTGCGAAAGTCTATAAGGATCCAGTGAAGGGATATTAAAAATTTAAAAAATGATAGATACGAAGTTTCAATTATGTACGGTGGCTGGTTTCAGACAGGAGGACGAGATTTTTTGAAACAAAATATTCGATCCCACGAAATTAATTTCGTTCGCACGAAATAAAAACTTGGTCCCTCGAAATTAATTTCATTGACACAAAATAAAACATTCGTTCCAACAAAATTGATATCTGGGAACAAAATTAATTTTGTTCGAACGAAATTAATTTCGGATGATTTTCGTCGTTGACCTTAAGAAAGAAAGTTGGTTGGATTTAAGTCGCCACGCCTACCATATATTGTAGTTGTCAGTCTGCCATTAGAGTCAATAATAAGTAAAATATTGAAATATGAAGCAGACACATCAGATTCTGTAGTGTTATTTATTTCGAGTTCATCTGGATATATCAAATGAACATAATTATGAAAATTATGATTGTTGATTGATAAATCATCGAAATATCTTTTTGTATGGTTGAAGGGCACAGCAAGTTTTTTTTTATCCTGTAACAATTTCTGAACAAATTATAATCTAAAACAACGAGTTGGCACTTCATATTCATTGAATTCAAAAAAATTACAATGAAGCATGATCTTAATCCTGCAAATATTGTGTATTAATTAGCATATTATAAACAAAAACACCAATATTATTCACCTCTCTGATCTGTTGCAAATGTCTGTACACAAAAGAATCAAGTGGCTATTAACTAAGGTGTTTACTCAGTAATAATTATAGAAGATTCTGTCATCAGAATTATGTAATGGGACAACACATCATTGTGGTTCTATATATTTACTCCATAAACTGTAGGACATTTCACACAATACTGTACTTTATATTTTCCATTTCTATTGTATCACTGTCTTATTATATACGGTATGATTATTTTTCTATAAATATATTATAATTTTAATCTGTATTACATATGTAATTTGTTCTGCATAATTTGTTTCAAATTTGTATTGTATAAATATTATTTGTACTAGTATTCCCTTTTCTTTTGAACACACTTATCAAATGTATTTATATTCATTACTGGTCTCCTATAAAGAATTTCAACCTCTATCGGTAATATGGGGAAATATTGGAGCTATATGTTTGTTGTTGAACCTTTGAGAATGATGACAGTCACTTACTCTGTCTGTGTCACTCAGAACTATTTCCAAACACCTTTTGTGGCAAAGGTTTAGCAAACAAAAATAGCATTTACTTCAATAATTATATATTATAATTGAAAACAATACGCATGATCCACAATATTTTTTTATTTAACACTAAATAACAGGGAAAACTGCTGAGAAAGGTTGGCGAAGGTGATCACGTGTCTTCACTTTGTCTGCCCAAGAAAATTCTATGTAGCTCTATCTGTTGATATTTCTATTTCTCCATCCACATGTATCTTGATCCAACTCTCTCACTCCAAGTACCTATCCATGTACTATTTACAATCACAACAGAACCTATACACTTAAACCTTAAGCTAATATTGTAATATGGAATTTGTAAACAATACCTTGTAACTTACGTGCATGTAAATTACTCGTCTGTGTCTGTTGTCAAACTATGCAGGTCTCTTCGAGAAAGTTTCCTATCAGGATTTTGCAGCATAGTGTCATAATCGTCAGCCTTTTGAAAAAGGTCAAATCAATTGAAGAATCCAATGGTCATTCTAATATGGTATAACAAAAACAATACCCTTTAATATATCGTATTATTGATTATTGGACAATCTAATTGTTTGTGTTGATTATCATTTTAGTGTTTTCATCAAGATCACACACACACACACACACACACATATATATATATATATATATATATATATATATTACCTGATTTCTTTTCATGAATTTTATATCTTCAGTGTCTCCTTTTACGATAGTGCTGAAAATATTATTGTTATATTTATCAATATAGCACGTTTAATTCTATTAGATTGATTTATGTACATTTGGACATTGTATACGATACAACACCCATTATATACCCTCAGATTTTAACTTAAATCTATGAAATTACTTGTAATGAAATTCTTACGAATATGTAGATATAGATACAATAAGTATGTTTGTTTTCTATATAGATATAGATACAATAAGTACGTTTTTTTCATGTCATCTTTGGCTATTTCCAGGTCTCTCCTGCAAAAGAAAGTAATGCTGAATGGAAAATAATAATTCTTAAACAATCATTCACATTAGATTTTTACATACACTGTAGTTTAATTAAAGTCTCAGATATAGGAACATTCCAATAAGTTACCTGTAAGTGGGAATATATTAGGGAATCTGCCGATTTCTTAAAAATAGTAGATAATTATTTTATATTTTTTGGACAGTGCGAGACAATTCGAAAACTTTCTTGGACGATGACAGGTAAAGTAAAAACATAAGAAACAAAGAAAAGTAAGTTTGATTTTGAATTACTTAATGGTGCGGACAGACGATAATATCGGAAGCATTGAAAATCAAGAACATCTTCACAACGTTTCAATTTCTTCACATTGTCGTTTTTATCAACGCCTAATTCTGAATCCACTTACGGCTGGCGACGTCGATCTCAGTATGAGTGAAAAATAAAGATACAGGTAGAAAATGGGACAATAGCTGTTTCATGTCTTTGATGTCATTAAACTTTGTGTATTTCCTTTAAACAACAGTTAGAAGTAGACTTATTTATGATTTTTCTGCTATCCTACCTTCGTGCTTTCTTAATACAAATGTATAATCGATAACTGATAATTTTATTTCATTACCATACAACATACTTTTGGTTTAAAAAATCCATGCTAATATATCTTTCCCTATAATTTTGTACAACGAACATACCTGTTGATATTGTGCCCATAATTTAGCTTTTGAATACATTATGATTATATCATTTGGAAAACGTTTTCTAGAACATGCATTATTTCAAACAAATCGAGGATGTGAAGAGGCCCACATCAAGGTCCGATACAAATGTATCCATGCGCTAGGACCTTGGGAAGTTGAACTCCCAAATTTAATCAATTTATGTTACAAACAAATTTATAAATGACTGAAGAACATTTCAGTCAATAAAAAACAACAAAAAGCAATCGCATGCGTTCCGAGATTAATTTATATTTATACATGTCAGTACAGACAAATTGGCCTGTTCCACCGTGTGCGTAAATGGCGTTTTGATTCTTCCTTTTTAGAAATAAAAGTTTTAATGGATGATGCAGTATAACAACTTCGGTCTCAAAAAATGTTTAAAATATCAAAGTCTTTGACTAACGACTCGGTATTTATATTACGCAACAACATTTCTCTGCCTCAGAGGTTATCCTGCAATGTCCACGAAAACGTGTACGTTATTTCTTATTTATGTACATTTTAATCAATTGATCATCTTCTCCATTATAAAAAAATATAGTTTTTTTTACAATTACATTAATGTTTCATTATTTAAAGTTTTATTTAATGCCCCCTGCATATTGTATATACACAAATTATTAGTGTAGTAGTGCAGTACAAAACAATGTAAGATTGGTTTTGTAAACAGTCAAATCACGTACCCAACAAGATAGGAATAATGAGGGGGAAACAATGCACTTACTTTCTAACGATAGCATACGTTTTAAAGAAATATAGTTGCTTTTCTTTAATGTAGATGTTCCTTTCGGACTGCAAAGTCTGAAATAGAATGAGGTAACAACGTTTATCTGCTTATGTTTCGTAACCAGTCGCGGTATCTCAGTGGTTGAGCGTTTTCTTTGTAACCGGGAGGTCGTGATGTCAAGTCTTGCTTGTGTTATGACCGCGTCAAACATAAGAGGGATTGCTCCTTCACGAAACGCTCGGTCATTAGAAGTTGGAATCGCGGGTCTTTCCGATATGACCTTCAAAACGCAGGTCTCGTGTCGCAACAGGAGTTGGAATATCAACAAACCCTTACTGTTATGGTCCTGAGTGCTAAATATAGGTCTAAATTCGTGGTACGTCACTTTGAGCCGGTAACTTTTCAAAGAGAGGTAAAAGAAGAAACAAGTTCCGTAGTTATTTTACGCAAAAGGGACAAACGTACATCGTTCGGTGGACTACAGCCACAAGCACATATCATTATATAAATAATACTTATATTTCATACCAAAGGTGCAAGTACAATATCTTACATGTACGCATCAAACGAAATTTGTGTGACTTTAATTTCAGTCAGATACATTAATTTGATCTTAAAGACATACAAAACGTACGTATCAATATATATATATATATATATATATATATATATATATATATATATATATTGAAATGGTGAATATTTACCTGCTAGCACTTACAGAGTTCAACGATTTCATATCTTATATCTTTCGGGTATGCTTGATTTAATCAATTTCGTTCAGACCATGAACACATGTTTACTTCCACTACTAGAAATCTTTCACATAATCACCCCTCTCACCGAGGAAAAGGTAATATTATTGTGAAAGGAAGATCTTAATGTTTTCTGTACAATACCCCATTTAGACACCATCCGTAAGTAACTCTGTGGTACTGTGTACAGTGCGTGATGTTACACCTGGTGGTATAGTAGTGATTCAAGGAATGGAGACCACAGTGAGAGAAGACGGTCCCTGACTTGGGAATTAATTCACAGAGGCAGACGATAGCCAGGCCCATGAAGAACAGGTTCATCTAAAAGAGATAAATCTACATCAAATAATGGAAAATTCAAACGACAACCATTATTCTCGTTATATTCAATACATTCTTCAAAGATGATCTATGATATATATATATATATATATATATATATATATAGAGAGAGAGAGAGAGAGAGAGAGAGAGAGAGAGAGAGAGAGAGCATACCATACAAGGATTTATATGTCGTACCATGTCGGTGTTTTATTTGCTTTTTTCCTCTGAAATACAAATCAAATCCCTGCATACTATATGTACTAGTATATATTTACATCAGATATATGTATTTTTTTGTAAAGCGAAATGGAACGTGTATTTCTTACCTTGAAGACAAGTAAGGTGTGTTGATTAATTACGCGTCTTCGTAATACTTTTTTCGGTAACAGATGCTAAGCTATTTAATTTGCCATCCCACAACGTCCGTAAATATGTTTCTATATCCTGTTTATTGAGTAAAGACTAGCGTATATCAAATTCCTTCAAAACTAAAAGCCCGGGAATGACAATTATTGGAGTTTGAAGTGAAAATTACTAGAGTAAGCAATCATGATTTACTGAAGTACAAACTTTATTTATAAGACATCGATACTATACTCTGCAAAAAAAGAAACGCATAGCCCTTTTGAAATTTTAAAAATGCAAATTATGTATTTTACCAGGTAAACTGAAATGGTCAATTGAGTAATTGATTTTTTACAGGTAAGTATGAAACTTTAAAGGTCTGTTCATTTGATTTGGCTCTCTGCCAAATTAGCTCGGCGACTCTCTAAAATTGCACATCACCTCTATCGCCATGGAATTTGGCTTACGTTTTTCACGAGAACTTTGTGCTTAATTCAACCACTATATTAAAGCGTATAAAAGGACGAAGTTTGAAGCTTGAATTCATCATAACGTTAAAATGCTGCCATGCCAAGGTTGGACCCTGCTACTCGAAATATCGTCATTGGCCGTCTCCAGGCCGGAGTATCCCAAAGTGATATTGCACGAACTGAAAACGTAAATCAGAGCACAATTTCTCGGCTGTGGAACAGATTCCAGCAGACTGGCTCTACTAATGACCGACCGAGGAGTGGGCGACCTCGCATTACGACTCCTGGACAAGATCGCTACATCCGGGTCTTTCATCTACGGAATCGAACCGTTGCTGCATTAGCTACTGCAGTCGGAATACCTGGATTGAGAAGAATCAGCTCGCAGACAGTCCGCAACCGACTTCGACAATATGGCATTAGACCCAGAAGACCGTATTTTGGAGCAGTTTTGACACCGTTACACAGACGAGAAAGAGTCCGATGGTGCAACAGATTGAGGGGCTGGACATTCCGCAACTGGCGTAGAATCTGGTTCAGCGATGAGTCCCGTTTTCTGCTACAGAAACGTGATGGAAGAATCCGTGTATACCGGCGCAGGAATGAACGTTTCTCTTCCTCGTGTGTCCAAGAAGTGGATAGCTTCGGTGGAGGTAGCGTCATAATGTGGGCGGCGATCTCTAATGACCGTAAAACAGAACTGGTACATGTCCCGGGCAATTTAAACGGCTCAAAGGTACAGAGACGAAATTCTCCAACCTCACCTGATGCGCGTAATTGACCGACAGAGGGAGTTATTCCAACATGACAATGCTAGGCCTCACACAGCCCGCTTAACAATTGACTACCTTCAGCAGAACAACATTAATGTGCTACCATGGCCTTCCAAATCACCGGATTTGAATCCGATTGAACACTTATGGGACCAACTGGATAAACGTGTGCGCCTGCGCCAACCTCCGCCTCAGACCCTCGATCAGCTCCGTCAAATGTTACAACAGGAATGGCGAACAATTCCACGCAATAACGTAAGAACATTGATTGACTCTATGCCAAGGAGATGCAGAACTGTGTTGGCAGCTCGAGGTGGTCATACACGGTACTAACTTAAACGTGACAGGAAGTGTTCTTAACTGTAATGATCTGACTTTTTTTTCACCAATATCTAAGGTTTGGACTGTAATTTTTTTCAATTGAAACAATTCTAGTGAATATCTACATTTTTTATTGTAAAATCATAATCCAAAATACATCTACTAAATCTTAAAAAATCCATTATGCGTTTCTTTTTTTGCAGAGTATATTCAAAACTACAGCGAAGAGAATTACACTTTATGCATTACGCTGGGATAATCGAGTCTGTAGAACAAATTTAACACTTTGGGAGTAAAACATTAGCTTTATTAGGTACACGACGCTTGTGTGACAAATTTATGATGGGGCGTTTTCAAGACGACCATTTCAATTTATCATTTTTTTGCAATTCAATATAGCTGTTACCATGTTCCATACCGCATAACAAATGACTAAAGGCTTTCCAGAGAGGGTATCAGTGAGAAATACCTATTAAGAAAGAGGATAGTGTAATATGGAAAGTGATACATACTTTTTATTGACTGATTATTTAGAGGATCTTGAATGAGTGCTTCTGGTATATGAAATTTATCAAATGAGTTGCCAAATTTAATACTTCTAGGCGAGGGAAATACATAAATCTGGTAACGAATTTCATAAATTTCATATGTCATAAGCACGAGTGTAAGATTCTATCTATCACACAACTATCAATAAAAAAAAAAACCTTAAAATTTGTGTTATTTTATTGATTTCACCTGATTAAAAATCACAGAAAATAATAAAAATAACTGCATAGGAGGGAGGACCTACATTTTTCAAACCCTATAAAACCTATAAGAGCCAGACGTTTTGCCCCCTGGGCCCCCATCAAAACTTCGCCCTGATCTACTGGGTTACTTAAGGCGGCTCTAAGATTCCATGCGTCATGGAGTTGTGTCCACCCATCCCCTAATTTCAATCCCTGCAACCGTACCTGGATAGAATTTGGACCTGATGTTCAATCTTGGAAAATGACATTTTTAAACAGATGACGAAAAATTCAAATTACATCAACAAAGAAATATTTTATCTTTATCCATCAGAATAAAGTAAAGAAAATACAAAACCCGCCGTGCTTGAGAGTACCGCGCTTTCGTCAGAAGTAAGCAAATTAGCGATTCTCTCTAGGAAGCTTCGGACGTCATCGTGTGCATAATGCCATTCAGAGTATTAGTCTGGGTTATCATTCCTGCAATTCCGAGCCGCCTGACGTACAGCAACGGAAATGACTCTGATTGCGAGTGATTTGATTTGATTGAATACTTGCGTGCTTTAAAAATATAATGGAAACGGTTGCATGTTTTCTCTTATAATCACCGATAACGTAATTTTTGCTACTACGTGACAGATACGAAATACAACATTTCTGGATGATTGTCTATGCATATCTACAAAATATAAATAGAAAAAGAGAAGTGTGTTTATCGCAAATCAGAAAAAATAAGGTGATATGGGGGATCACTATAGTTTATGCCCCAAGTGTCAGTGCTTTCAGCGAAACAATTCAAAATATAAACTATGTTAATGTTACATTTCTCTCTCAAATCCTATCAGACCACTAATCTTCTCTTTTTTTCAGGACAAAATAGTTCCTCAAAGCGTACTCTAATGACATATTACCTAAGTAACTCACTCAGTAATTCATATATGTACCTCGCCATAATGTCAAAAAATTTGATATATAAACAAGGGGTTAAGTCTATAAAGCAAAATACATTTATTTTTCGCAACTGTTCATATTGTACTTTTAGGATTCGCAAACTTTTTCCATATTTTAACAAAACTTTAATGACAATTTCATGTTTTTTCCCAAAACTTGAAAAGGTCTCCATGCATTAATGTCAATCAATCTTATTTACAATTAAAGGGTTACATACTTTTAGAAAATATTTTTTCTACTAGATTGTAGTATTGATTGATTTCCTTAAAATGTAACGACATTTATTGAAAGCTATTAATTTCTACATGTGTTATCCGGAACTTCTCTTTAAAACCATAGGTCTATACCAAATTCACAGCGGGTGCCACGGATAAAATTAACAAGTAATAAAAGCATATTTAAATTGAAATAAAATTCTTCTAAGCGTCCCACAGTTTACTAATATGTAAACAATTATCGTTCTACGAAGGGAAATTCCTCGCTAAACCATGGCATCATCATGCAAGTGACGTATAGCTATCTTCATCCTAAATACTATCAGTTGTTTTTATGGCCTCGGTACAGGTGGAAGATGCAGTCAGATCACTTACAGTTTAAGCTTGATATATCGATACTGACATAATGATATTCGATATCAAAATATACGGTAGTTCCCATATCCGTCATCAAATATTACTTAAACAAGGCAAAACAAAAACAAAATCCTACCTAATTTCTATATCTGCAACTAGTTACCTTCTAGGATCTGCCTTGATCGAAAGAAAATATAGTCATCTTTCACCTGAACAATCGCGTATATTAGCTTTCTCGATCAAATAATTTCGCATGTGGGGGTGATTTCACAACGTAATACAAAAATTACTGTCGAGCATACTAACTATAGATATAAAAGATTTGTATATTATCACAGAGAAAGTTTCAAAAAATCATTTGAAAAGCATCCGGCATGCAAACTTACACTTAGAAAGCTTCAACACTTATAATAGCAAATAACACATTTTGACATTTTCATCGTAATACAACTACAAACATGTACGTCGTGATGTATTTTTATATTGTGACGTCATGAAGTGTGAAGTGAAGGTACATTTTGTTAATTTTACTCGGGACAACTTAATCACGCTTTTTGATTTTTTTTATTCCTCCTGGAAGTTTGAGTTTTTGTTCATAACCGATTAATCTTATTGCTGCGGGTGAAATTAGTGTCAAATTTTTACCTTCGTGTCACAGCACTTTGTTGTCATTAAACGCCAGTAAGAACATTTCGAATCCCGTCTTTATTTCCTACAACGATAGAATTGTATAATATTTCTGGGAATAATGAACACCAAGCTAGATCTAATATTGTCTTATCAAAATGCAACATTAATTATTGGATGAACATTTCCTAATTGCGAGAAAGCTTACTTATAATAAAATATCTGTTTTACAGACTAAGTACATGTAATTTATGTCTGTATTCGCAATATTCAACATAGCTCCTGCATTTTTGGACAGTCTGATATTATCGTTGCTAGTTGATTTTTTTTAGTATGAGTTTAATGGACGTTTTACATTGCTAACCGGTATTAATGCTTTCTTTTTCTTCAACTTTGCAATCATCAACTTTCCATATCTATGTAGTAATATACCACTTTCGCCTGCTCATGGTGTGTATATCTCCCAGTTGATTCGATACGCGAGAGCATACCATGCGCATGAGAATTTTTTAAAGCGAGGTCAACTCTGACAAAAAAATTGACGTTGCAGGGTTACAACGAATCTCGTTTGAAGTCATCATTTCGCAAATTTCACGGTCGCTATAATGACCTTGTTTGCGATTACAAAGTATCTCTGGGACATATGTTGAATGATTTGTTTCATACCCTTTGTTAGACTGTCATTTTTCATACTAACTTTGACTACGGATAGTCCCGTTTACCTAATTTCGACTAAGGGCTTACGGCGGGTGTGACCGGTCAGCAGAGGATGCTTACTCCTCCATGGCACCTGATCCTACCTTCGCTTTGTCGGAGGTCCGTGTTGCTCTACACTCGAACTTGTATATGTTTTTGGGATTTATGATTGCGATTTACACATTGTTTACTTCCTCATTCGATAGTTATTCCTAATTAATTAAAATGTTCAACAATATCACCCAATTCATTGCCATACTTCCAAAATAATTTGTTTTAATCTAATTTCTAAACGCAGTTTTTTGTCACATATATGTTGTATGTTCACCTTTATATTTCACTTAGATGTAATGTTGTAAATAATCAAAAATAATTTTTAAATTTTGCTCTTTTTTTGACAAGAACATCAGTGTCATCTGCATACAACATATAATTGGAAATACGACAATATGTCTAATTTCTATACACATATTTTCTATGAATCGATTTGGGAATCATGAATATACAGAGACAAGTCCTAACAACTAAACATTAGAATATCTGATTTATGGGTCTTGCATATAATTTAACATAAATGTTTTGCACACACAGTGTAGCCATATTGAATTATCTAATAATATAAGCATGTCCAAAATCGTTAGAAAAAACGATGTAAATCATGGATCCAGAGGACCAAACATGTGCTGAATTTCGAAAAAAAATCCTGCTTTAATGTCATGTTAGTTGCTTTTAGCACTGATGTTATGAAGATCCCACTATGAATATGAGTTACCGTACCTATATTGGATTGCTAAATTTCACAAAATCCCTTACAGAAAAGATACACTGCTGGATCCAGTAAATATTTTATGAAACCCCTACCTATGCTCATCTTGAAAATATTAACAGTTGTAAAAGGGTAAACTTCAAACGTATTGTACACATTATATGCCAGAAGCGTTGTAAATCAAATATGGAATTTAAAACATTCTAAAGAAATGTTAGAAATTTGACATCACAAAACTTTTCTCAAACCAACAACGTCAAAAAGTATGACTCTTCTCCTCCCTACTATGTGGTACATTAAGAAGGGGGTTTAATTTGGAGCACTTTCAATTTGAGGAGCTGTGTAGACATTTGTTTATCATAAAACAATATCTAGTTTTGAATTGAAATTATATAGCACGAGCCTTGTCAACTGGTGCGACCAGCCAAACAAGGGATGTTGACACTTCCTTGACATCTGTTTCACCTCGATTTGATGTCTACGAGTATATCAATGTTCCCAGAGATACTCCATGAGAGTGTGATTCTTTGTAAGGATCTCTTATCTATTTACATCCACAAATGTAATTTTAAAAATGCAATAAAAATATATACCTTTATGCTTTATATACGAGGGTTGATTGATATGTTGTGACCACTAGCCTTGTATTGAAGGAGATCAACATCGGTGTCTTTTTTCGGCCCTTTTATTCCCTGACTATTTAAGGCCGTGTACCGGAAAACTGGTGCCATTTGGACGGTAGCACTCTAAAGTAAACAAACAAGGCAAGTGACTTTTGCAAACTGGACAAAAACAGTGAAAGAACAGTGATCTAATATTTGCATAAGAAAGGTTTAGCACCCAAGAATATCATAGCAACATTAGGGAAAGATGTCCCTTCATATGTTACAGTAAAAAGATGGGTGGCGAAAAGCGGCAGGCAGTGTCTTGACAAAGATTCCCGTCTTGGACGGTCTGTTACTGTTGCAATCCCAGAAATGGTCAACAAAGCCTATGATATTGTTATGACTGATAGACGAGTTGCAGATTGATTGATTGATTGTATATTGTTTAACGTCCCGCGCAAGAATGTTTCACACATTTGGAGAAGTCACCATTGCCGGTGAAGGGCTTCAAAATGTAGGCCTATGCTCTGCACTTATGGTCTTTGAGCAGGGGGGATCTTTATCGTGCCACACCTGCTGTGACACAAGGCCTTGATTTTTGCGGTTTCATCCGAAGGACCGCCTCATTTAGTCGCCTCTTACGACAAACAAGGAAGATATATAGCCAGTACAGATAGCATTTTAAAGGGAAGGGTACATTCTATTCTGAAGGCAAAGGCTGTAAAGGTTTTGGCCTCGGTTTTCTAGGGTGTTGATGGTACATTATTTCCAAAAGGGACAGACAATCAATGACACATACTATGCATCACTTTTGAAGCACTTACGGGAAAATATTAAACTCAGGCGCCACTGCAAGCTTACTAAAGGTTTGTTGTTCCACCGGGACAATGCCCCTGTTCACAATGATGTCGTTGACATGGCTATCAATACCGATTATGGCTTAAAATTGATTGAACATCCGCCTTATTCGGTTGATCTCACTCCTTCAGACTTTCATCTATTTCGAAATCTGAAAATGACCATTTCTTATGTGTCTTAGGAATATTCCTATAGGATATATAGAATTTCAGAGAACTTAAAAAGAGAAACACACCAGGATGTTCAAATTTCAAAAATCTCTCTTCAAAGGGAAATACAATTACCAAATACCAGTAGAATTTAAAAAAAATCTTCTGCTGAAAGCGTATCAAAACTTTAGACCAATTATAGTGAATATTATAATATATTACATGTGATTTAATAGATTATTATTTCCACTAGCTTCATTACATGTAATCCATACATCTGTCAAAAGTTGGGAAGGAATTGTCAGAAAGTAGGATTTCATGAGTGTATTACATTTGTACTTTTCGCAATTATACGAGTTTTAAATAAAGGATGTTAGAATTCCTCATTGACAATATCTTCATAGCCTTTGGTCATCGGGTCTTCCAACAGTCTTTTGGAATTCCCATGGGCACGAATTGCATTTCTTTGTTAGATAACCTGTTTTTATATTCTTATGAAGGAGAATTCATTCAAAAGATAATACATGAGAAGGAAACTCTCTTGTTGTGGCCATCAATTCGACATTTAAATATATCAACGACGTTGTATCTGTTAAAATGTTCATTTTCATTTATAAGTCGATTCGACATATCCCATTGAACTTAAAAGACACCACAGAGTCTTCCACATCTGCTTCGAACGTCGATATCTTATTGAAAAAGGTGCTTACGGCAAAGTCATCTTTACGACAAACAGGATGATTCCAATTTCCCAATCGTCAGCTTCTTTTCTCTATGTAGCAATATTCCACCATCACCTGCTTGTGGTATTTATATCTCTCAACTGATTCGATATGCAAGATCTCGTTCTGCATATGATAAGTTTTTAAGTAGAGGCATGTTACTGACAAACACGTTGATGTTAAGGGGTCTGTGCAGTCTCGCGTAAAGTCAGTATTTCTCAAATTATAGGTCTTTATCACGATTTAGCATGCCAATACAACCTTCCATTACGTCTAACCCGTAGGGACTCTGGTTAGAATAGGTCCTCAGTACCCCTGCCTTGTCGTAAGACGCGACTAAATGTGGGGGTCCTTCGGATGAGACCGCAAAAACCGAGGTCCCATGTCACAGCAGGTGTGGCACGATAAAGATCCTTCCCTGCTCAAAGGCTCTGAGCGCTTAGTATAGGCCTAAATTTTGAAGCCCTTCACCTGCAATAGTGACGTCTCCATATACATATAATCAATCAATCCATTATGTCAAATGCTGTCTGACATGTCTCAATACTAATTGTTAGGTCGTTCTTTGAACACTGATTCTGACAGCGCATTACTCCGTTTACTTGATAACGATATAGGGTTCAAGACCGGTGTGACCCGTTGGCAGGGGGTGCTTTCTCCTCGTAGACACCTGATTCCACATCTAGTGTGTCCAGAAGTTCGTGTTTTCCCTATTTTCTATTTCGTATGCTTTATAGGAATTATGAGATCACACAATCACGGAATCATTTGCATTGTAGGTGTATCTGGCACATTTGCGTCGAAATTGAGAAGTTAATGTGTCTGGTGTATAT
The DNA here is from genome assembly GCA_024699665.1 of Ostrea denselamellosa. Classification (NCBI taxonomy): domain Eukaryota; kingdom Metazoa; phylum Mollusca; class Bivalvia; order Ostreida; family Ostreidae; genus Ostrea; species Ostrea denselamellosa. The sequence continues at coordinate 31,027 of JAMZEH010000063.1, forward strand.
TCCTTTCCTTTTGATATTTCACTTTGTTATTCTTCAGATATTACAGGCTATCAAATGTTATTATATACGATCGGAATAAAGACCCAATGGTTTATCGTTGTTGTTATTATCTAAGCCGAATAAAAATTTATTCCATAAAAAGGCTAACATAATTATTAGTACTTAATCTCGTATTTGTTAAATTTATTTTTGTAATATAATGGAAATATGACACTTTGATGATATAATATTTCATTCAAGCATGGAAGAATACAAAGGGCACAATGTAATACGGAACATTAGTGACATCTAAGAATGTGGTTCCTTGTCGTTTCATTACGTTAGTGTCAAAGACTGTCATTAAATTACATTAAAGATTATTCTGAATAGTGGCATCTACGCTTATAATTATATCCTCTTTTTTCCAGACGGGATTGTTGTCAAAGAAAGCACGGACACAATATAGCTACCGGTATAAGAAAACCATATGATTGATTGATTGATTGATTATATATTGTTGAACGTCCCGCTCGAGAATTTTTCACTCATATGGAGAAGTCAACATTGCTAGTGAAGGGTTGTAAAATTTAGACCTATGCTCGACACTTATGGCCTTTGAGCAGGGAGGGATCTTTATTGTGCCAAACCTGCTGTGACACGGTGCCTCGGTTTATGCGGTCCCATCAGAAGGACTGCCCAATTTAGTCGCAAGCAAGGAATACTGAGGATTTATGCTAGCCCGGATCCCCATTGGACTAAAAACTATATGATTCTAAAAGTTCTAAGTACAATGGTGTTAGATATAAAATTCTGTCTGTCGTTGTCAAGATGTACACAATATATACACAAAATCAAAACGGATGAAATTTTCTTGGGATAGCAAAACATCAGATCCCTACAAAAGTCACTTCTCAGGATCAGGAATGGCACTTCTTTGGCGGAAGGGGGATCCCCTTGTCAAATCATACCATGCAAAATAAATTGCATAAACTACTTTGTATTTGACCAGAGCTATACAATAAACCATAAATTGTTTGGGGATAAATAGTATTTCACAAAAAACATCATATTTCTGAAATGGTCCATTCTAGTGTATCATTAGACTTGATGATACATTGCTATGAGATGAAAGCTTTAGGTCAAATCTTCAATAGCAGCTGCAGTCATTTAAAGATCTAGAACACAAATTTTATTTTTTAATCGACAAGATGGAAAATTTATAATACGATATTACATATATAATACAACTTGGAATCTGTTGTATCCATGAAAGAATTGAAATTAATCGTAACAATGACAACAAATTTTTCTAACAGAAATATTATGAGGAGAATTAATTGATATGTTCTAATTGCGATTGAACTTATACTGAAAGCATGAATGAATTACAATTAATGATAAATCATTACAATTATTAAATGCTACTTTTAGTAATTGGTATGCATTTAGATTGATTGATTGAATGATTGTTGTTTTCCGCCACATTCAATATTTTTTCAGTTATCTGGTGGCGTCCAGTTTTTATTGGTGGAGGAGAGAAACCTGATACAATGTACCCGGAAAGAGACCACGGACCGTCCGGAAGTAAACTGGCAAACTTTCTCACATATATCGGCGCGAGCGAGATTCGAATACGACTAGAGCTGAGAGGCCTTGTGATTTTGAGCGCAATGCTCTAACAACTCGGCCACGGGGGGCCCCTGTATGCATTTTGACTATATATATATATATATATATATATATATATATATATATATATGTCGCAGGGTCGCTGTTTTGGTCAGACAACACAAAACTGGGTAGATCTTAGACAAATTTATTTACATAGGAATCGAATGGATATATAAACCTAGAAAATAAGAAAACAATCTCACAAACACGCACACAAGAAAACAGACATACGTAAAACAGAAAACATAAAGACATTTATAAAACACGATTTGCCATTTAGAATACGACCGCCGGTAAATTTACAATACTAGTATTTAACAAATAAATAAATTATCAAATCAATGTAAATCTTACCAGGCATCCAGTATTATCAGTTTAAAATAATAAATCGAGTGAATCGATATAAAGTTCTCAATACGAAATAAACTGCCAATGACCGTGAAGGTATTCAGCTAAAAGTGAGGGTTTTTGGCGCGTTTCTTATTTTATATGCGTGGGTTAGTAAACATGCATAGTTAAATAGTACTCAGTGAAACCCATTCTTCAGCAATACTCTGAACTCAGGTCCTGGTCAGTCAAACGTAGAACTGGACTAAAAATAGAAATAACAACCTGTACAATGCGTAACGTTCATACTCGCTCACACACCTGAAAAACTGGTTTGCATTCAATTGGCTATGCGTGCCAATCGAAATACAGTTATATTAATAATTAAAAGCGCATAAATATAATTTAATTAAATCTCAAATTGCAACTGTGACATATATATATATATATATATATATATATATATATATATATATATAAGCTTGAGTTTTAAGCATTTTATTTTTTATCTTATGCGGGTACGTTATGGTAACTCATTGAAAGATTGGTTTATATACCACGTATGTTCAATTTGTTGCCGCTATCTATAATAATGGACCCGATTACCTCCAATGAAGTTATTTCTCTTGTAAACAAATGAGTTTTATTCAGATTTTTGGTTATCTCTCTTGAATTGATGTGTATGTGTATGGTCTATAAAATAGCATAAGAAAAATCCTTAAGAAAATCATCAAAAATAACACAATGCACGGAATGTTTAGAATGGGTCTTAAATGAAAATCTGTTGGCGAATACAATAAATTCGCAGGGAATTACTGCTAGAATCGTGTGATTTATTGCTAAAAATAAAGAAACTGGAATATCTGACTAAAACTTTCCCGTTTTCCCTCTACTTTCACCGTTTAACGAAGATATTTCGATACATTTCATACTCACATGATTCTAGCAGCAACTACACAAGTATTATTATGGAAATATATGCAACTAAAGGTTGTTTTGTTATGTGGGGTAGTGTGTTACGCTTGGCATCTTCAGTGTGTGACGTAGGAAAATCGGACCGACATGAAAAATGAAGTGTTCTTCCCGTTACACAATTGTCAATGAATGGAATCAACATACTATCATAATATCAATAAAGTCTGGGTGTTTCACATATTTATTCCATGAATCCCATGAATACTTTTCATTTTGTCGATATCTACATCATACAGTTAACACATTTTTACACATGTATATTGTCATTCGATGCATAGTTAAGACGTCACCAGTTTGATTTCATATTAATCAAACATAAATTACTCAACAGCAGTATAACATTTCGTATTTTTTATTAAATCTTAGTAGCTGCATAGTTTATTTTCTGATGAGTAACAGCTGCATGGAAATAAAATCGGAGTTAAATACATATACTTATAGTGATATATTTATTTCATTTATGACGTCAGTGTTTCGCGGATTTTATCTCAGCAAATATATACATAACCTGCGTTAACATTCCCGCGTAGTAGACTTTGAAGAAAGGAGAAAAAACTCATATTTGACAAATTGTGGATTATCTCCCTTTTTCATGGACATTGAGGAGAAATTGCAATTGATATCAATGTATTTTCTTTATACCAACAGTTTCTTCTGTGTATTTCATTTCAGTTATAACATAATTGTGCATTATTTAAGTTTTATACCCACTGTCATACCATGAAATACTTGTATAATAGATATCGAATGTTTGAAATTGGGTCATAATTACTATGGAAAAACAGTTTGAAGAAAAAAAGTTTGCATTTTCACTCTCTAAAGAAGAGGGTACCACCCTTTCAAGTTTCATCAAAATCGAAAGACCTGATACGACATTCCCTGCCTCACTGTTATGTGAAGTAATACTTAAGTGGAATATATAATGTAAAGATGTTTCCATGAATATAGCAATTAGTGTCCATTCAACTGAAAATATGGTTAATATTACATTACATCACATCACGCAATCAGTTGCATTGTAGGTGTATGATGCAAATGGCGTTGCAATTGAGAGGGTACAATCAGACGAAAAATCCCATGGTTATCCATGTTGTTACTATATAAGCCGACTAAACGTTTATCTATTTGATTTCAAATTCACACACGCGTGTTTATTTCCCTTTAAGAGGCTTAAAATATGAATGTTTGAAAGAACTTCGAATTATAACTTTTTTCGCAATATAACGAAAACAAATGAAACTTATTTAAGGTCTTATCTAAGCAGGGAAAATAATACAAAGTGCACGATGTAGTAAGGAAGATAAGACATTCCTAAGGAAAGAAACATGAGATGCAGTTCATTCTTCTTTCATCACGTTGATTTCAAACACCGTCATACCCATCTAGAAGGAAATAATAAACTGTAAATACAATTATGAAACCCTAGGGAATTGTACCTGTTACTCCTTATATGAAAGATGTTTTCACATTTATGAGAGAGAAACAGAGAATGAGAGACCCATTAATTGTTTCAGTGTTTTCTCTATAGATCTGCATTTTGCGATTTAAGAGTTTAAATTTTAAGATTTTTATTACAGGTCTAATATTCTAAAGATACAAATTAAGATTCTGATACGTCTTGGGACTTACTGTTTATTAGTTTTAAAATAGTTGTCTTCTATCAATCTCAAACTCCTCTAATATTTATTTACAAAACGCCTCATTCAAAATATCATTTCTTAATAAACGAAAATGTTGAGATTTGGCTTCTATTTAATATTTCTATTTAATATGCATAAGCATGAAATTAACAGTTCTCGAAAATAGGATAAATGCTTCTATTATATAATTTTACGTATAACTATAAAACACCAGATTTACAAAATTACTTTTTAATAAATAAAACTCTGTCTTTCATTGAATTGCAGAGGTTTGACTTTTCAATCCAGATAAAAATGAGAACAGAAAAGAAGAATTGCTATTTAATACGCATTCGCATGCGTCTCAGAGCAGTAAGATGACAGAGAAATTGACCATTCTCACAAATAGGATTAACGCTTCTATCATATGATCTTGCATATAAATATGATATAAGGTGATTCCTCTGTTTAGTGTGTTCTATGACACAATACTTGCATTGTATCGGAAGACCTCGGGTACAAGTCAATCTTCTGTATTAACTGTTGGTACAAACGTTTCATTCAAAAAGGGTTTGACCATGCCAAGTGTCATCAAAATCGAAAGTCCTTGATGTGTCACTCCTTGCCTGTTATATGGAGTAACTGTTAAATGGAAAATATAATGTATTGCTGTTGGTTGATTGATTGATTATTTATTGCTTTCCGCCACACTCAACAATTTTTCAGTTATCTGGTGGCGTCCAGTTTTTGTTGGTGGAGGAGAGAACCCAGATACAATGTACCTGGGAAGACCTTCCGCAAGTAAACTGGCAAACTTGCTTACATCACGCCGCGGCCGAGATTCGAACACGCGCCGACAGAGGTGAGAGGCTTTGTGATTTTGAGCCCGATGCTCTAACCACTCGGCCACGGAGGCCCCTGTATTGTTGTTGACATATATATGGTAATTAATGTCTTTCGAATGTTACTGAAAATATTTTTCACACTTTGTTAACTCACACCACGCAATCATTTGCATTGTAGGTATCTGATGCACATTTGCTTCCAAATTGTGAAGTTAATGAGTCTTCTGTATAATCCTTTTCTTTTGATTTTTCGCTTTGGTAGTCTTCAGTTATTACGTGTAATTAAATGTGTTATTCGATGCAATCACAAGAAAAATCACGTATGCATGCTTCTTTCTTTTACGAGAATTAAACTTTCAAGTTTTGAAACATCTTGTATGTTTTCGTAATATAATGAAAACATATGAAAATTTGATGGTTTAATATTTTATTTAAGAAGGGAAAATAATACAAAGTACACAATGTAGTAAGGAGGATAAGATATTCCTAAGGAACGAAACATACGATGCAGTTCATTCTTCTTTCATCACGTTGATTTCAAACACCGTCATATCCATCTACAAGTAAATAATAACTGTAAATATAATGAACCTCAAGAAAATATACTTGGGTACTTGTTACTCATCAAGTGAAAAAGCTTTCATGAGAGAGAAAAACACAATGATAAAGACAACAATTGTTTCAGTATTATCTGTACAAATCTGTAACTTATGAGAATTAGGATTGCACTTTGCAGTGCCGGAACCTCATTCATCACATTTGTAGGTGGCTAGTGATGATGAGGCGAGTCCCTCTCTACAGGTGACAATATCTCATACACCAAATCACTTTTTTGTGGTTTTCTACAGTTATACCTTTCTAAGAGTCATTTGGATAAATAAAAAGCTGGTAAGTGATCAAATCTACTATAACGCCTGATGGATGCCCGAAGAATTTGATCATGTGACCAACTTCATGTCAAATCCTAATGACACTCAAAAATGATATCTTATTTCTTATATGTATTTTTGTAATATAATGCAAATATGACACTTTCATGATTGAATTATTTTATTCAAGTAGGGAAGAATGCAGAGTGCAGAGTGCACAATGCAATACAGAGCATCTATATATATATATATATATATATATATATATATATATATATATAATCCAGAAATTAGTATAGAAAAATGAAAAATCCACACATGAAATATTATTAGTATAAGAAAAAATATCACAAAGCCAATTGATTACATGCTCGACTCGTATGGAAACTCCTAGAGATGCAGGTAAAGACGAATCCTCGTAAAGAATTTTTATATTTCGTGGGGCTTATTTTTGTAATTTTACACACATTTTTCTCTTATCAGTTCATATTATGAACGAAATATGCAACTCGTATATTTCGATACATAGAAACCACATTTATAAACTTCCTTCTTAATAAATAAAATTCTGTCTCTTACTGAATTGAATTACTGAGGTTTAGCTTTTCAAGACAGAAATGAAAACAGAAAACAGGAAAATGGTGTATTTCTACTGTATGTACTTGTAAATGCATTTCAGAGCAATATGGTGACAGAGAAAGTGATAATCATCGCCAAAATGATAAACGCTACGTTACTTGTATATGAAATATCAGGTAATTCTATGTATATAATTTATCGTTATTTTATCATAAGGGGATTGCTATGTTAAGTGGATTCTATAACACAATACTTGTATTCTATCACACAGATCATGTTAAAGAATACTTTGTATATGTATCAGTTTTAAAAACATCTTCAAGTTTAGGTTCAAATTGCTTAATATATCGTTACCGTTTGTAAGAATTAGTTGTGGGTGGATCCAATATGCTATTGGATTTGTGGCTTGTAATTTTTAGATTACCCACCTTTTTTGTGGACAGACAGGTTGTGTTTTGTAGATGACAGATTAGTTGCATATAATTTTATGTGATGTTTCTTGGGGTCAGATTGCATATTACTTATCCAATGATACTCTTTATTTGCCAATGTGTTGCTAGTTTTTGCTGGCGCCCATATAATTTAGGTTAGAATTTGAATTTCACATTCATCATTTTATAATTAAATGACTTTTTCTCAATTCGACATTGTGTTGCTGGTTCTGCCTGTCATGCAAAAAAACAAGCCTAGTCCACTTGGCAAGATATTGCTGTGACTAACGGAACATAAATTAGTCTATTCTTATTTATATTACATGTATAATCTAAATTATTTTTATCCATTAGATATTTGGCGCGTTATAATTGCGCAACGTCACACGTTTATTGTGATTATGACGTCATTAATGTTCAACTTGTTTCCTTTATGGTCTATCATATTTGCTGTTTAGAGAAATCAAATTTCGATAAGAATTATAATTATTGAATTACTGTTTAGCATTTTTTAGATTATTAATTTATGCTAAGTATTCAAGTTTGTTGAATGACAGTCACATTCTGTATAATTTTAATTCATTTAAAGGTTTGAAAACAGATTACTGTTTTGTAGTACGTACATTTATAGTACGAATGTTTATTATGATATTGTATATTTGATTCTTTCGGAGAATCGCCTTCGTCGTTGTCGTCAAGTCATGTTACTTCATGCCATGTAAATGTTTCATCATAAATAAAACTGTATTCGACGCATACTTGACTGATTCATCTGGACAGCATTTAAACCGTTTATATTTTATATACATTTAATCTAAAAGTTCAATATATGGTGTTATCATACGAATGAACCTTTTAGATTTTCAGGACATACAGTAGCAAAATTTCACTGATGCAGAAAAACAGTTTTATAGAACATACATTTCAAGTTAAATTCAACTGTAGGAAACAAACCTTTAATGGAATGTTACATGTACCATTTCAATGATGTATGAATCTCTGTATAAATCGCTCGTAAAAGGCATTAAGTTTGAATGAGGACTGAAAGAAAAATATATCTATATATTAGCTGAATAAAGTCTGTTGTAAAATTTAGAACGAGATCTGAGGAGCTATCGCCAATGTGAAAAACTATATGTAACTCACCGAGGATCTTTTATGTCTATCGTCGCAATGTTGGCAATAGCGTTTACAGTGTGCAATGTCATCATTCTGCTCACAACAATACGTATGACAATGATCTCCAAACGTTACACCAATTAGTAAGCAAACGAGATATACCATGGTCAGCTTCATCTAAAATAAAAGAATTGGAATATAGGTGTGTTGAATCATAGAAACAAGAAACCCGTTGATTTCCAGACATTGCAGTGTGTGTGTGTGTGTGTGTGTGTGTGTGTGTGTGTGTGTGTGTGTGTGTGTGTGCTCATTTTATTTATCCGTTATGAATCCTGATAGATGTATCCTAAAGCAATTCATCGATTCTCTATATATTGTATATATACTACTCAAAGTTTGATAAGAATCATATTTTTCAGCACTTGTAAAACTTTCAACAAAGGTGAATGACAACCAACACAGAGTGATTTATGTTCAGAAATGTTCACTTCAAGAAATTGTGACAGAAAAATTTGGCAAACATGACATTTCATCGCATACTCCTAAGGTAAAGGGAGAGTACCCTGAAAAGCATGATAATTTCATGATCACGGAATTGTTTAAACTCTGCACATTCCATTTCACACTGCACAAACAAGTGTCAATAGCGGGTATGGCCTCCGTTAGCTCCAATGACAGCCTGGCAACGTCGTCTCATGCTTCCAACGAGGTTTTGAATGGACGCAAGAGAGATATTGTTCCATTCTTGGATCAGAACATTTTCAAGTTCCTGGAGGGTGGCTGGTTGTACAGGACGACGTGAAATCGCTACCTGAAGCATATTCCAGACATGCTCGATAGGGTTGAGGTCTGGAGAACGAGCTGGCCAGTCCATACGAACAATTGTCTCACGTTCCAGGTACTCGTCCACCACCCTAGCACGATGTGGACGTGCATTATCGTCCATGAGGATGAAGTCAGGACCAACAGCACCAGCATATGGTCTCACGTACACATCCAGGACTTCATCCCTGTAGCGCACTCCGGTCATCGTGCCTCGCCTTAGGACATGGAGATCAGTTTGTCCAGCTCGACTGATTCCTCCCCAAATCATCAACGATCCACCACCATATCTGTCATGTTCAGCAACATTAGCGTCCTGATATCGTTCTCCTGCCCTTCTCCACACTCGTGCACGACGATCTGTGAAGTCAACACAAAACCTCGACTCGTCTGTGAAAAGTACAGGGGCCCAATCAGCAACCCTCCAATTCACATGAGCCCTGGCCCAATTCAAACGATCTCGTCTGTGTCGCTGAGTAAGAGGGATGCGAATACAGGCTCTCCGGGAACGAAGACCACCTTCATGAAGACGATTACGCACAGTTTGCGTGGAAATGTTAACTCTAGTTGCATTCAGAAGATCATTTCTAAGCGCAGTCGCCGTTGCAAACCGATGACGTCGTGCTGAAATCAAGAGAAAACGGTCATCTTGCTGCGTGGTGGACCTTTCTATTCTTCAATAGTCAAACGACGTCTTTGACGTTGTGGAGGCATTTTCATAGAGTAACAGTGACTTAAACGAGGTCAGATGTAAAGACAATGGCCAAATTCAAATCAACGACAAGCACTCAGAAATGTGAATAATGTGGGTACCATGCTTCACGTGCTACTCATGATCACTGCAGCATGCATTTCCCTACCTAACCTGTGTTTTGAGGCTCAAGAGGGGTCAGTCCAACACTATGAAATTTGCGTGTCTTATCAATTCATATATTGATTTTATAATGTAAGAACTATATGATCCTTATCAAACTTTGAGTAGTATAAACTACCGTATTCCAGATCCGGAAAAGGCGTCTATGATTACTATTTTAACAAGTAACTTATTTAATAGCATTTTCTGCAATTATTGGTAAGCCGACTTCTTGCATCTTTGCGATGATTCAGCTGTATCTGCAATATCATTAACTTATTCTTTTTGTGAATATATTATAACGAGCTTGTATATATTTTCTGTTACTTTTCTGTTACGTTTTCGTATACGGTGCATTCTCCACTAAAGCGTCAAAGTGCAATATTTTTTTATTTATTCATTTTGACCTGTCACAGTAGCTCAGTGGTTAGAGCATTCGCTTTGTAATCGGGAGGTCGTGAGTTCGATCCCCGCCCGTGAAATCACAGGTCTTTCGGATATGATCCGGAAAAAAAACCAGAGGTCACGGTAGGCGTTGGCACGTTAAAGAACCCTCACTACTATAGCCCGGAGTGCTAAGCATAGGTCTAAATTCATGGTACTTCACCTACAGCTGGTGACATCTCAATATGAGTGAAAAAGTATCGATGGAACGTGAAACAATCCGATTTTGCCACTGGCGAAGTAAAGTAGATGTGAACAAAGTGAATTAGTTGTGTCCATCAGTGTAAATATACCATATGTTATGTAGGATGAATTTCAATATTTTTTAATGTTTTTAGAATCAGGTGAGCAGAAGATTCATTCCATGACTGATGTAGAAGAGAACCCTTGAGAACAAGTCCATTTTAATTCAGTAAAGTGGTAGTCCATTCTCCTAAGGAGGAACAAGAAGAATCTGCATAAGGACATAGTGACCCTGTTAACTAGTGTTAAGGTCAAGTTGTGGTGTCAGAAGACTATTTTGATTAAAAGTACTAGAGGAGTAAGAAGCTAGAATACCAGTGTTATGTAAGCTAACCACAAAAGGATTCATTACTGAATTGAAGGGTAATCACTATGACAGGAAAAAGGAAACACTATTTGTAATCAACATTGAGGTCCATATATTTAATGCTTTCCACTTTTCTGTGGAAAGTGATATTGTCTTGTATATTATTTTTTTGTCATCTAAATGCTTCCATGCCTCAGGCCTTATCAAAACGCTTTGTTGTTCAAAACAGTACTTCTTCAGAAATATTCAGATATCAACCTACATACTTGAATTTCGACCCTTTATAGAATTACTGGACCTTACACAAAATCCTCCTTTTTGCGTTAACAATTGAACATATAACTTCGTCTTGATAATTACCATTCCAGTTCTATTCAAATTTGGTATGGAGCATCTCTGGGACAAGGTGGACATAAATTGTAAATATTAGGACTCCTGTCCCCCTGGGGCTTTAGGGGCAGGGCCAAAACTGCCAAAACATGTCTAATTTCCAAGACTCTTCTCCTCTAGAACTGCATATTTGCAAGAAAAACTAAATGCATAGTAATATAGAGCAGGAAGGCCTCTACCAAAATTATAGATTTCACGATCCCCAAGGTAGAGGTACTAATCCCAGATACAAACTTGGTAAATGCTATTTATGTGTAAAACATTTAAAAATATCTTTAATGCTATTGATACCAAGTAGAAACTAAATGGGTATTTAGAATGAACATGTAACCCTTACCATAATTGTTGTCAATTTCATGATCCCAGGGGTAGGGGTTTTGGTATGAGCGAGGGGGGAGGTGCAAAATGGGCAATAGTTAACAATTGACCATTTTTAACGTCTTGATAACTACCATTCCAATCTTTTTGATATTTGGTATGAAGCATCCTTTGGACAAGGTGGATATAAAGTAGAAATTTCAGGACTCCTGTCCCCCTGGTGCCTTATGGGCAGGGCAAAAAGTTACTAAATGTCAAAAATCTTCTTTACAACTGCACATATGCCTCTACCACAACTGTAAATTTCATGATCCCTGAGGTAGAGGTTCTGACTCCAGGGTGGGACCAAACTTGGTATATACGGTGTATACGGAATTCTCCATCAGCATTTTACTGTGCATCTCCAATACAGTAAACGTGTTGCCTAATACAATAAAAATATGTGCAACACAGTATGCGACACAACAATAGAAAACCTTAACATTTGGAATCCATGTGGATCTTGAATGAATCTAAAGCAACAGGGAAAAAAACACTTATTTTGTTGGTCAAACCTCAAAGTTGTGAGGCACTTCATCTGCAGTCTTTTAAAACAAATTTGTTTGGCCTTATATAGAACTTAATATTTTTGTCAACTTCAGTTCATACCACCCCTTTTAATTCTTTATGTTCTGACTTGACTATCTTTGATACTATGAGAGGTTATCAGATGAGGTTTCTTTAACCTCACATCTGGTTTTTACATTTTCGACCTTGAATGTGGGGTCAAAGATCAAGGTCATACATGTATATATTTTCTTATGTTTATATTTTTCATACACATTAAACATTCTTAAGATTGAGGTTTAGGTCAAAGTAACCTCTCCTTTACGAAACATTCTTACAATCTTTTTCAGAAATGTTTTTGTTTTCATTTTGAAACCCAAGGATCATGCAGATGGTGTAAGCGCCTTTGTTGAAATAGTAGATGACAGGTTATGATTTTTAGGTGAAAGTCTAGGAGTATACAAGTTGTGTAACAGTGCATTTAATATCAATAGAGCATGCTATTATTGATGGCTATCAAGCTTTACATATACAAGGTGTTGGTCATTTGAAACCACTAGAATATTCCCACTGACTCTCATCATTTTGATGACCCCCTTCAAAGAAGATGGGCACATTGCTATACACCTGTTGGTCGGTTGATATGTTTGTAGACTACATGTTGTCCACCCTATGCTTGAAAGCTATCAAACTTGGTACACTGGTACATCCTAAGCGGTAGATGACCCCTACTGATGTTGAGGTCACATGGGTAAAGGCCAAGGGTCAAACAGGACAGAGTAATATTTTGTATCTATATTTTTAGAACTATTTGCTTTACTGACACCAACGTTGGTGCACTAATACATCCTAAGGAGTAGATTATCTCCATTGATCTTGAAATCACATGGTCAAAGGTCAAGGTTTAATCCATTGTGGACAATGAGGAAGCTTACAATATTGTTTGTTGAATATTTTGAATTGTTTTGACGCTATGATAATACTATCAATTAAATTATATCTGTGTGTAACTCTTTTCAATTTTGTACCATGAGAACAACCGTGTTTCTGAAATATTTCTTGTTTACATTAGTACCGTTGTAGGTATACAAGATTGTTTAACCCATCATAAGATTGTCTGTATTATTACTCAATGATCTTTATATAAGTCAGTGAATCTTAAATAAAGCATTGTACATAAATCATTTTGTGTTTAGCATAAACCATTGGTAAACCATTTGTAAATTTCAGGAGCACTATATATATCACTGATAAATTGTCTAGCCTTGATTCAATTATGTTGTCACATTTTAGAGACGGGTAAGTCCTTCACATTAACAAACTTCTGCAGGTTTGTGCACTGCATAAAGCAAGGCTGAAAAGTAGTTTCAGTAGTGCCTAATCTGTACGTAAAACTGCGGTGACGACTAGTTTCAGCAGTGCAGAAACATTGCGGAAACCTAAGGTTTCAACAAGTTTCCGCTGCGTAAACCACCTGGAATCGGGGACGGCCTACGCTTATGCACTCCGTATACCCTTTTAAATTTGAAGTTTCCAAACTGAAACCCTTAAAGCTTAAAGCAATTGTTTTCTTAAGTTTCCGCATAGTTTACGCTCAGTTTTCGCACCATAGAAACCATAGTTTTCATGTCGTGTGTCTTATGCGTCCATAGCCTTCAAAACTTCGTATAATGCTTAAGTTGATAAAATAATATATTTTATACATTTACTCTGTATGTATCAAAAACGATATAGAGTTATAGCAGTATAAAGATGTATATTTCTGAGTATTGCACTCATATTGTGTACATATTTAGCAAAACCACCGTGTCCGTTCCACGTGGATAATTATTACAATGATGTAATTTTGATCATTTTTTTATCATTTCAGGTCTACTTTTCATTTTACGTAACAAAACCTTTTTTTAGCAAATGTTATTAGATTTCTCAAAGAAATAATATTTCTTTTAAAAATGTTTTTAAACTAATGTCCTTTGGGTTGCGAACGTTATCGTTTTTCAACCTTAATAAAAACTTTTGATGACATTCTTTTCCAATCTTAATATCGGGGTAAACCACAGGTTTATTAGATAGCACAGCATCGTAAATATTGAACACCATAATAAAAGGTCATGATATATAATTCAGTTTAAAGACTAATTCAGCATTTGGACACTCGCTTTTCCAGGAGATGCATGTACGTCATCATCTATCAAGCTTCAGACGAGAACAAGAAAATGGATGAAATGAAGTTTCAATATTCAGGTATGTGTATTTCACACCAATTCCACTCTATACGATGGATAATAAATGACGTTTTTAAGAAAAACATGATAATCGACATTTACATTACCTTTGTTTCTTTGTCTCTTACCGGTAGCTCAGTCGTTAGAGCGTTCGTTTCGTAACCGGGAGGTTGTGAGTTCAAGCCCCGCTCGTGCCATGGCCGCGTCAAACCTAAGACGTGAAAATAGGTAGTGATTGCTCCTTCGCCAAACGCTCGGCATTTAGAAGTGAGATTCACTGTCTTTCGGATATGACCTTAAAAACGGAGTCACGGTAGGCGTTGGCACGTTAAAGAACCCTCACTGCTACGGCCCTGAGTGCTAAGTATAGGTCCAAATTTGTGGTACTTCACCTACAGCTGGTGACGTCTCAATATGAGTGAAAAATTCTCGACGGGACGTAAAACAAGCAAACAAACCGTTGCTTCTTTCCATAGCTGTACTCTGGATATTTATGGTTCTAAATTTCAACATAGTTAAGCAACATGTATCGGGTTCATCAAATGACTATGAAAACATGTTTGAAAGATCATTTTAAGTATTCAATCTTTGAGGTTGGTAAGTTGAAGATGGTAAGTCGAGGTCGAATGGTAAGTATCTGTCATTGATGTTATATTATATGTTTCCTACTGGTAACGCATCTGTTTTGATAATGCGACTTAATCTCTCATTGAACTTAATGCTATTATGATTCAACATTTGATAAATTCCCCTTCATCATAATTAATATTCATTTAATGCATCCAAAGTAATTTATAATTGAAGGTTTGAAAGGTATTTATTTAACCATTTCTTGTTTTTTGTTTGTTTGTTTGTTTGTTTGTTTGTTTGTTTATAGCCGCCTGAGCAATTTTTCAGCTATCCGGCGGCTGTCACCATTACCGGTGACAGGGCTGTAAATTTAGGCCTATGCTCGGCACTCAGGGCCTTTGAGCAGGGAGGGATCTTTATCGTGCCACACCTACTGCGACACGGGATCTCGGTTTATACGGTCTCATCCGAAAGACCGGCACCCACGTCCCACAGTGGGATTCGAACCCCCGATTCAAGGATCATCAGATCTTTGAGCCCGACGCTCTAACCACTGCGCCACGCTGGCGGCTTTAACCATTTCAGAATGATTTGAATTGAAGAAGGCATGTGTAGAAATCAACAAACGCATATCCGGAAGGAAACGTAACGCCATTTCATTTCTAGAGGAACAAAAACAGAAGGGGGACAGAGAAATTTGTATATTAACTTGGCTTCCTATTATCCAGAATGCCATCAATTAATAAGCACCCTATAATCTTTCTGACATCCTAGATTATTTAATTACTTGTATAATAAGAGTGTTTCGGTGGTATTTAAATGCACATGCTAGTGTACGTTACTATGTTCTTTAATGCACACAGGCCCACTTCATCTGAGTTTCAGAAATGAAATCAGACATGTAAATTGTTCAGTACATGTTTCAGCTTTGAGCCATTTGAACTACGATGTTCTTGTATGTATTTATCGTACTACAAAATAAAACAGTGTTGAAAATGTTTAAAATTACTTTTTGTCAATATAGGACATAGGGCAAGACAAATATGATAAAAATACAAAAGGACATAAGACAGACACTTTTACCTTTTACCTGACTATATCATTGTTTCAAAGTTCATTAACAGGTTATTATGTCCAGGTTCACAATACTATTCATGTTTGAAAATATATTAAATAAACTCTCGTTTCAATTGTCTAATGAACTTGTGTCGTTTACTTTGAAATTCTCGAAATAAGTATATTTTTAGAATCAAGATACACGATACTAGCATTTTTTATCAAGGCCAGAAGAGACAAAAGAAAAATAAGTCGAAACCCTGCGCATCAATTTGAATTAAGAAATAATGCAATATTTGGAATTTAAAGTACACAGAATCTCCGTCCCTTTGTTTAAAGCTATAATGTGGAAAATAAATTCTTACAACCTTCAAATATTTCAATATACGCAATGATTTCACTTCATGAAACAAATATGTAACGGTAAATCTAATACTAATAATATCAACAAAACAAAACCATCATTACTAGAAATGTAGACATACTAGTAGATGAAAATGAGGACCAGAAATCACTGAATTTAAAGGGCCCTACATTCAGAGAACCTTGTTCTTTCAATTGGCGACAGAAATTCATTATTATGAATTCTGTCGAATATTATGCTAAATATGAAAAAGAAGAGCTTGACACCTTATTGGAATGGATAAAACCTATAAGAGGAACATTAAAATCACGTATTCGCCATGTATTAGACAAATCAAAACTAAAGAGCGTAACATCTATCCTTCTTTGGTTAGTAAACCAGAAGTGATAAAAGAATAAGATAGTTTACATGAGGAATATGTTTTGATTCCCGCTGGCACAGTTTGTAACAACACCGTCCTTCTTTGTAAGGATCATTATTACAAGTGTATTTAATACGAATCTGGCATTAATTCCTCTTAATGCCACATTTGTCAATGGTACTTATCTCGTATAGTATTAAACATTTTCAATATCCCAGTCATTGAGATGAATCTGTATGAGTTACAGTACATATACTGGATTTCTAAACTTCACAAAAACTCTTATAAATATGCTTTGTTAGATCCAGTAAATATTCTATGAAGCCCCTATTTTTGCTCCTTACGAAAATATTAAGAAACGTCTTCCTACAGACAAAATGAATCCCAACGTTTTCTGCCACAGAATATGCCAGACGTGTTGTATATAAAATTTTAAATCACAAAAGTTTTTTTTTTCAAATCAGCAACATCAAAACGTATGACTTTTCAAAGCTTTACACCGTCATTCCTCATGATAAATCAAAGATAGACTAAAGATAGGCAGTTGCTACTTCAACAAAAATGGAAACAGAAGATATTCATATCTAGTGAACTGTCATTCAAAAAAGCACCACTCTGATTCTACACAAAAGTACAATCTGTCATACAGTTAAATGCTGTCTGACGTATTTCATATCAGTTTTTAGAGCGTCCTTTGCACACTGATTTTGATTATGGATTACTCCGTTTACTTGACCAAACTATAGGGCTCACAGCGGGTGTAGCCGGTCAACAGGGGATGGCTACCCCTATTAATCACCTAATCCCACCCCTGGCATATTCAGGGGTCAGTGTTTGCCCAACTTTCTATGGGACTTATGAAATTGATCACTTATCGTTATTTTCACTTTTTGATTTTGATTGATACTATATTAAACAAAACTGGGGAATCAGTCCATTCTAAATGCAATGACAATTATTACTGAAATCAATCACACCTGAAATTATTTTCAAATATTTCACTAAGAATGAAATTCTATGTATAATGTGTTTAAAAGTAAATAAAAAGTATTTTTACAATACTTTTTCCCTCGATGAATGACTTTCTTATCTCGAGACATCGAATTAATGCTTCTTCCTACAATGCTTGACACTAATAGCTTCACCGAATTCTAGATCTATTTATATGTATCCCTCTCCTTGATAATACACGATTACTTCGGTTTTAATGACATGCATTTAAAAGAAAATGCAAAGTCAACCGTTTGAGTGTATATCGCATCACTGCAACACTGAGTTATAGTTTCCTGTTTAAAAAGAAAGGAAACTATCTTTTGACATTCACTGAGGAACTTTGTATTTTATGTGAACCAATCCAATTAATGACGTAAATTATGACATGAAGTATTTTCTTAGTGTTACGAAAGTTTTTTTTTCAGTTTCAAAATTCTTTATTGTGTTTCGTATTTACACACATACATATACACTGAAAAATGATGGGTAAATGATGGTGAAGAAAGAGAGGGAGAGAAAAAGACAAAGATGGTATAATTTTATATTTGATACATGATAATAGAATAGTAGAATAGGTCATGACCAGGTTGTATTGATAGAAATTGAAATACTTAAAATCAGTATACATTGGAGTAAATGGAATTGCCAGTCACCAGTCAGAGTCTGTCCAATAGGCCAGGAATTCCAATGCCTTATAATTTCATTATATTTGTTTTGTTGATTTGCTGTATATTTAAGTGTACTTATATGTGTTTTCATATCAATCAGTGCTTCTTAGTTGATAGATTTTCTTGCCAACATATTTTTGTGTATAAATATGATTTAATAATTAGCATGATAAAACTTATTTCTTCTGAATTAGAGATTCCGAAGATGAATTATTTTTTACCCAATGTAATAGTGATACCTTTTGTGTTAAGTAAAGTTATGAGAGATTTGATAAAGTCCTGTACATTCGGACAGTGTCAATGCGGATGAATAATAGTTTCTTCATTGCTTTTGCAAAACAGCATAATTTGATGTTTGCTTTTCCTATTTTAAATATAAATAAAATTGTAGTTGTTGATTCTAAACTGAAGCCACTGTAATTTAGATATTTTTTTTTTTGTATATTGAAAAGGATATTTGTCAAGGGAGAATCTAAAATTTCAAAAAACTTGCCTCATTTCATTTTTCCTAATGGAGTGATGTTCTCTGCAATTAAAGTATCATAAAAATGTTTTGTTCCCTTTTTATTTGTACACGATATTTTAATACTTAAAGGTAGAATGGGCTTAGGATTGTTAATTTCCATTCGAATTTTCTGTGTGGCAAAACAAGAAATTCGATGTGAAGCATAATCTAAATAATTTATTCTAAGTTTTGAAAGGAAAAAAACAACCTTTTTTCATCAAATCTGATATACAAATTATATTCTTCTCAAACTATTTTTTTTATATAGAAATCTGTTGTATCTGCAATTTTGATTTTTTCATTGTTCCATGTTGGTTTGCTTATAAAGTCATTCCAGGATTGAAGTTTTATTTTATCTTGGATAATTTGAAATGCAGAAAAAGTATCTTTCAAGAAATCATTTTTGATATTTTTAACAACATTTATAAAGTCAGATCCTGTTTTAATTAGCATTTATAAAGACACAATTTCATTTAACAATACAATAGCATTAAGAAAATTGATGATGTTTAGAACGCATAGAATTTCCATACATGTATATGCGACGTGCTTTCATGACGTGTACCTTTTCTGCAGAAGTCAAGAGCTGTCTTGTTTGTCAGTTACCTGCATCGATTAAAAAACAAATTATCGTATGCAGAACAAGCTCTTGCATATCGAATCATGTGAGAGATATAAACATCATATGCAGGTGATAATGTAATATTGCTACATGTAGGTAGATAAGGGAAGTCGACAATGGAGAAGGTGAAATCATCCCGAGTGTCATAAAGTTGAATTGATAGTTGACTGTCAGCATCTGTGTTGAAGAAGATACGTAGTAGATGTGGAAGATCTGTGGCTTCTCTTATTTCAGGTTCACGGTGATATATTGAGTCGGGATTAGAATGAAATACCGAATAGCGAAGTAAACAATGTGTAAATCGTAATCAGAAATCCCCAAGACATATGCAAGTTCTAGTGTAGAGCAACACGGACCTCCAACAAAGCGAAGGTAGGATCAGGTGCCATGGAGGAGTTAACATCCTCTGCTGACCGGTCACAACCGCCGTGAGCCCTTAATCGAAAATAGGTATACAGGATTACCCGTAGTCGAAGTTAGTATGAAAAATGAGAGTCTAACAAAGGGTGTGAAACAAATCATTCAACATATATCCCAGAGACACTTTGTAATCGCAAACAAGGTCATTATAGCGACCGTAAAATTTGCGAAATGATGACTTTAAACGAAATTCGTTATAACCCTGCAACGTCAACTTTTTCCACAGTACTTGACCTCGCTTTAAAAAATTCTCATACGCATAGCATGCTCTCGCGTATCGATTCACCTGGTAGATATACACACCATAAGCAGGCGAAAGTGGTATAATACTTCCCTAGGATTAAACGCTCTTATTTATCCCCTTCATGGTTAAATGACGTTATCGCCTTGCAATCAATTTCTACCTGATACTAGAGTCAATTTTAAATTACTTCAGATAAATTTATCTTAACTTCCTTAAATTCTAAAATTTGCTCATTATTTTACGTGTTCTGTATTCTGATGGTTAGCTCCTAAACATATTAATCTATTCTACACCTATTATCATTGTGTATAAACCAACGCATTACAGATCAAGGACAGGAATCCATGATTTTCGAGAGATGCTAACAGGTAACACTTTGGTAGCATTTTCTGACACTTTTATAACGTTTAAATTTTATTCTATATGAACGATAATTCAGCTATATCTGTAGTACAATTGAATTTTGGGCCTAAAATGTAACGACTTCGTACACATTTTCTATTTCTCTTACCTATACATACTTTTGTCCGTGGCCAAATGCTTTGAATATCGCGCTCGAAATCACAAGGGCTCTTATCTCTAGCCTGCGCGGGTTCAATTCTCGTTCTCGCCGATATATGTGAAGAAGTTTGCCAGTTTACTTGCGGAAGGTCGGTGGTCGCCTTCCGGATACATTGTGTCTGGGTTCTCGTCTCCACCAATATAAACTGGACGCCACCAGATAACCTAAAAATTGTTGAATGTAGCGGAAACAAACAATTAATCAACATTTCCTTCTTTATGATAAGCACCGATGGGTGTGAGAAAGTTTACTTTCGGAAGGTCGGTGGTCTCTTTCCAGGTATATTGTATCTGGGTTCTCTCGTCCACCAATAAAAACTGGACGCCACCAGATAACTGAACAATTCTTGAGTGTGGCGGAAAAAAACAACAAAGTATCAATCGATCATACGTTTCTCAAGAATGTTTTATGAAGGACTTATATATATATATATATATATATATATATATATATATATATATTCTTCGGTTTTTAAAAATTGACCTTTGATGGTTACTATATATGAAGACTCCATTTTGTATATCTAAATAGTTCAGAACGGTAAAGTTTGATAATTTAATGTCAATAACAACGCTGAAATGAGTAAAAATCAGTACAATTTGAACGCAATGACAATCATTACTAAAATGAATCAAGCATGAAATTATTTTCAAACATTTCACCAATAAGTAAATGCCATGCATAATGTTTGCTCTTGCAAATAATAAGTAATTTTTCAATACCTTATTCTCTCGATGGATGTCTTTGTTAATCTTACATCGACACGTCCAATTTATACTTTTACGTACGATGTTGACAGGAATATCTTGACCGTGTTCTGTTGACAAGTTTCCTTCTTTGTGATACTCTACGTACTTGAGTTTTTCCGAGAAATTATTCATTTAAAACGAAAGAAAGAGTAAAGTTGACAGTCCAGAGTATACCGACACATTCATGTTTTCAAGGCAGCAAAGGAATCAATATGACCCTATGTTGACCCCCATCGAGAACCTTCTTATTTTATAAGAACTAGATCAATTAATGAAGGAAGCTATGACTTGAAGCTTTTTCTTAGAATTAACAAACTTGATCATATTTGGAAGGTCTGGAAGAATTGTATCTTCTATACATGTATTTGTCACGTGTTTGGATCACGTGTGTCATTCCTGTGGAAGTCGAGAACTGTTTTATATGTTGTATGTGGACTTTGCTGCTGAGTTGGACCAGCATGTGTTTAATTCCCTATAGAATGTTACGAATGAATGTTAATTGTTTAATTGTTTGTTTTTCGTCCCGTCGAGAATTGTTCACAAATATTGAGACGTCACCAGCTGTAGGTGAAGAGCAAAAAATTTAGACCTATGCTTAGCACTCAGGGCTTTAAAAGTGAGCGTTCGTTAACGTGCCAACCTATGCCGCCGTTTTTCAGGTCATATTTGAAAAACGTGCTATTCTCACATCTAAATGACTAGGGTATAGCAAGGGAGAAATCACTACCTATGTTTACGTTTTTATTTGAAGCGACCATGACACAGGGTAGTCTCCAACTCACGATCTCCCGTTTACGACGCGTACGCTCTAACCACTGAGTAACAGCGACCGGTCAGTATGTTATGAAGTTTAACTGTATTGTTCTTTTCATCTTTATATCAGTATCCAACAGATCGCCTCCATGGCCGAGTGGTTAGGGCATCGCGCTCAAAACCATATGGCCTCTCACCTCTAGTCGGCGCGGGTTCGATTCTCGCTCTAGCCGATATATGTGAAGAACTTTGCCACTTTACTTGCGGAAGGTCGGTGGTCGCCTTCCGGATACAGTGTGTGGGTTCTCTTCTCCACCAATATAAACTGGACGCCACCAGATAACCTCAAAATTGTTGAGTGTAGCGGAAAATAACAAACAATCAATCAATTAATCGGTATTTTTATGCTGTGGACAATATGTAAATCCCTCAAATAGACGTGATTATGGGAGTGTATCGACATTTTAACATACAGAGTCATGTTGCATAGCATTATGTTCTGTCCGAATTCATATCAAACCTTTTTACAGTGCCCGCAACGTTATTCTCGACATTTATATCGTGTTCTATTGTGCGTGTATCCTATCGTATCGTGTGTGTATCCTTTCGTACCGTGCATGTATCCTATCGTATAGTATTTTGTGTTTATCAGGTTTTCTGTTTTCTATCGTGTTTTGCGTTTATCAGGTCTATCATCTATCGTCCTTTGTGTTTATCAGGTTTATCATCTATTGTGTTTTTCGTGTATCATATTTTCCGTTTAGCTTAAAACTCGTTTATCGTGTTGCTTTGGAAACTATCGAGATCGTAATTTATATCTACTGAAAAGGTACGATATTTTCCGAAAGTTTCATACATTTTGTTTAAGAAGCTACTTTAAGGAATTCAGGAAAGACAAAACGATTGAAGAAGAACATGAAGCTGGCGATTATAAGGTACAAGAAGAGCTACATATGTATCCAGAGAGGGTGTAAAATGTTTCACAATTTGATTCTGGGTAGTCTGAAAAGTTGAAAGTATCTAAAATCTCCTTCATCTGAATTTAATGAACAGTTCAACTCACTACACCAAAATGTACTAAATGGCTCATGAAACACATCTATTTAGTACCCTTTCACCATCGAAAGAGTGATACAAAGGATTATTATTATTATTATTATTGACTGAAAATCTTCACTTTTAAAGTAAGACGTAAGTTTTGTACAATTTTTAAAAATGTTAATATTTTTAAACTTTCAACTTCTTATGATGAGTTTTACGTAAATTAAGTGCAGAAAGATCCTTATTTATTTGCTATCTACCAGCATTTTCATGTCAATATTGTTTGAAAACATGAGTATAAATGATTAATTTGTTTTGTTTCTGATGTGTTGATACCAACAGACAAATCGATTATTTCGTCAGTACATTTAAGAGCAATCCGTCATGTTTCATGCACAGAACGTTTAACTCAATAACAAACCCATTTTTTTCTTTTTAATTTGATGATTCCCCTTCATTATAGACATTAAAATATTAGCAGAAAAATGTTAAGTTCTTGTCTTCGCATGCTTATTGCACAGGTAATTTTATCGAAGAATTGAATTTGTACATGTATTTTTGTAAAGTTTAATCAAAGGTTATATATATAAACACCTCCCAAGATGATATTACAAATTCGGTGGAATACACATTGATGACTATAGAAAACCAATAATACCGGTATTTTAAGGGAGGGAACGCACTTTCTCTTTTGACGAAAATTGGGCAATATAGCATACAATGATCAATCTCAAGAATCCTATAAAGAATACGAAATTGATACAAGGACTTTGACGGATCTTTGAACACCAGAAATGGGAGAATGCACTTAGGAGGAGGAAGCATTCCCTCTTGACCGGACACCCACAATCAGACCATTATTTTAATCAGACAAAAGGAGGAATCCTTAGACAATCCTTTTTGTAACAAATGGTTTAACAATTGGTGTGAATCTGACGTCTTTAATGTTTGGTGTCGGTTGCAAATTATACAATAACACAAAGAGTAAAAAAAAAAAAAAAAAAAAAAAACAAGAACAAAAATCAACAATATACTTATTCACTCCTTCACAACAATTTTATAACAAAGACAGGAACTTGATCTGATGCACATTCTTAAACAACAAAATGAACAAAACAATTGCAGCATCTATGCAAGATTATCACAGTGAATTCCTTACTTGAACTGTATTCAGCTTTCTATGTGTTTTAGATATTCTTGATAGCTATATATCCAAATATATTTACGTATTTAGTTACTATTAAATGCACAAGATACATATATTTCAGGGGAGGGGGAAGAAAAAGAGAAAACATTTCCCGAATTTATTTTTATGAAAACATTTTCCTTTTACCTCTTCTTGTTGCAGTAACACCAGCAACCAATGATACCTCTTTCTTCTGGCTGTTAAATATATGTAACAGTCGAGAACTATTTTCATATTGGACGTTTAATGCCCAAGTAAAGTTGCTAATGATTTTCATTAAACTAAGAATGTTTATACCCGACGTAGCCTTTTTATAAATAAAAAGATTTGCCTTTTATCATTTTTCTTTTCTTATTGCAGTTGGAAGTAGTGTATACAGTTGTGAAGCAAACAACCACAACAATTGATACGAGAAGCCTCATCCGAAAAGGAAGGGGAAAAGGCAGTATATAAATTGAGAAAATTCCCATAGGGACCCGGGTTAGAATAGATTCTCGGTATCCATTGTTCGTCGTAAGAGGCGAATAAATGGCGCGGTCTTTTAACAAAAACCAAGGTTCCGTGTCACAGAAGGTGTGGCACAGTAAACATCCCTTCCCGCTCAAAGGCCGTTAGGGCCCAGCAGAGGCCTAACTAATTGTCGAGCAGAATATTAAACAATAACCAGCAAACTAACCAAACTGAGAAAACGCATGTAATTGATTTATCAAGAATGCATTGAATTCTGGACAGGAAATCACAGTACCCAACAGTAATGAACTCCATTTTATTAAACCTCTACAAAGGTTGCCGCTCAGAATCGGGAATAGCACCTCTAATTGCCGTGGATTGATTGATTAATTGTTTGTTTTACGCCACGTCGAGAATTTTTTACTCATATTGAGACGTCACCAGCTGTAGGTGAAGTACCACAAATTTAGACCTATGCATAGCGCTCAGGGCCGTAACAGTGAGGGATCGTTAACGCGCCAACGCTTACCGTGACACGGGACCTTCGTGTTTAAGGTCATCTTCGAAAGACCCGTGATTCTCGCCTCTAAATGCCGAGCGTTTGGCGAAGGAGCAATCACTACCTATTTTTCGTCTTAGGTCTGACGCGGCGCTCGAACTCAAAACCTCCCGGTTACGAAGCGAACGCTCTAACCACTGATCTACCGCGATTGCCGTGGAGGGAACATACTAAACTATGTCATTCTAAATAAATTGCATATCTAAATTTGTACTTTATCAATCAGAGACTAGAATACAATACGATTAAATTATTTGGGGTCATATTGTCTTTCACAAACACATCTTGTTTCTGAAAAGTGATATTGATGATATATTGTAATGAGGTCAAAGGTTCAGGTCAAAAATGTATCTAA
Organism: Ostrea denselamellosa; assembly: GCA_024699665.1. Taxonomy (NCBI): domain Eukaryota; kingdom Metazoa; phylum Mollusca; class Bivalvia; order Ostreida; family Ostreidae; genus Ostrea; species Ostrea denselamellosa. The sequence goes on from JAMZEH010000063.1 coordinate 57,047, forward strand.
AAATGAAAAAAAAGAAATGTAGAACAATACAAAGGCTAAGATCACGAACAGTACTTCATCTCATAATTCCGATAGAAAATACAAATCAAAAGATGGACAAACACGGATCTCTGGACGGAGGTGGAAGTACGTGCCTTGGAGGAGTAAGCATCCTCTGTCGACAGGTCAAAACCAACCCTGAGCTGTATATCTTTATCAGGTATATGACGACAACCGCAGTTAGAATCAGTGTGCAAAGAACGGTCTAACAATTGGTATGAAACAAGTCAGACTGCATTTAAAGTAATGGAAGGTTGACAATTGACAAACTAGATCTTTATATTGCGCATATAAAATGCGAAATGCTGATTTTAGTCGAGACTACAGAAAACCATAAAACATCAACTTGTTTGACAGTTATCTGCCTCTATTTAAAAAAATGATCGCATGCAGAACAAGCTCTTGCATATGGAATCGTGCGAGAGATATAAACATCATATGCAGCTGATAATGTAATATTGCTACATGTAGGTAGATAAGGGAAGTCGACAATGGAGAAGGTGAAATCATCCCGTTTGTCATAAAGTTGAATTGATAGTTGACTGTCAGCATTTGTGTTGAAGAAAATGTGTAGTAAATGTGAAAGATCTGTGGTTTCTCTTATTTCAGATTCACTGTGATATATCGAGTCGAGATACGAATGAAAATGATGAAAAGGCCAAGTTAACTAACAGTATTCCATCTCGTATTTCCTACAGAAAATACAAATCAGATAAATGGGAAAACACGGCCCCTGGTCATACCAGAGATGGGATCAGGTGCCTAGTAAGAGTAAACATCCCCTATCAATCGGTTACACCCGCCGTGACCCTACTTCTCGATCTGGTAAACGGAGTAATCGGTAGTCAGAATCAGTGCGCCAAGAACCGCCTAACAATTGGTATGAAACGTGACAGACAGCATTTGAACTAATGGTAAGTTGTACTGGCAAACTAGATCGTTATCAGGACCATCAAATTTGCGAAATGCTGACTTTAGACGAGACAGTACAAACCCCTGTAATATCTACGTAATAGATGTAATGTCGTCGATATATCTAAATGTTGAATTCAAGGCCACAGCAAACTATTTTCCTGTCATGTAGAAGTTTTGAATGAATTTCTGGTTCATAAGTATATTGATTGATTGTTTCTTTGTTTTCCGCCACACTAAACAATTTTTCAGTTATCTGGTGGCGTCCAGTTTTTGTAGGTGGAGGAGAGAACCCAGATACAATGTATCCGGCAAAAAGACCACCGACCTTCCGAAAGTAAACGGGCAAACTTTCTGACATAATTATATCGGCGCGAGCGGGAATCGAACCCCCGCCGACAAGAGGTGAGGGGCCTTGTGATTTTGAGCGCAATGCTCTAACAACTCGGCCACGTATAGACCATTAAGTTTGACAAACACAGATTATAAGATAATCGCCTTTGTGTTTGCAAGGCGGCTACAAAAAATTACTGATAAAATTATTTCATATGACCAATCTGCATACATAAAAGGTCGCTTCATCGGCATGAATGCCAGAACTATTGTTGATATTTTTGAATATTGTGACCAAAATGATATAAACGGTATACTTTTATTCCTTGATTTTCAAAAGGCATTCGACTCAGTTGAATGGAATTTCATGTGGGAAGTATTAAAGCGCTTTAATTTAGGGAATAATTTTATCGATTGGTTAAAAATATTATATAAAGATCCTGTTTTTCGTCTACAAAACAACGGATGGTTATCAAAAACATGTAATATGCATCGTGGGAGGGGCCTCCGTGGCCGAGTGGTTAGAGCATCGGGCTCAAAATCACAAAGCCTCTCACCTCTGTCGGCGCGTGTTCGAATCTCGGCCGCGGCGTTATGTGAGCAAGTTTGCCAGTTTACTTGCGGAAGGTCGGTGGTCTCTTCCCAGGTACATTGTATCTGGGTTCTCTCCTCCACCAACAAAAACTGGACGCCACCAGATAACTGAAAAATTGTTGAGTGTGGCGGAAAGCAATAATCAATAATCAATCAATCAATGCATCGTGGGATCCGTCAAGGATGTCCAATATCTGCCATAACCTTTCTATTTGTGTCTGAAATTTTGGGTACACAGATTCGTAACAATAAGAATATCAAAGGTTTTACATTTGGAAAAAACAATGAAAATGAAATGAAAATAATTCAACACGCAGAAGACTGCACTTGCAAAATAGCGAATCTATGTTTCATGCTTTACAAGAAATAAATGTATTCACCAAAGTATCTGGAATGAAACTAAATATGTCAAAGACAGAATGCCTGTTAACAGGTCCGCTAAAAAATAATCCCAATATACCGATGTATGGTGTAAAAGTAAACAAAACATGTATTAAAACTCTAGGTGTATATATAGGTCACGATAAAGAACTATGTTACCAAAATAATTGGATTAAGTGTATCTCAGACATGGAAAAACTGTTTGAGTCATGGAAAACTCGAAATCTCACTTTATATGGTAAATGCTGTGTTATAAACACGTTAGCTGTCTCAAAACTTATATATTTATCATCAATATTACCATTTCCTGAAGAAAAAGATATCAAATATATGAACAAGCTTGTATACACTTTTCTGTGGAAGAAGAAAGACCGAATCAAAAGAGCTACTTTGATTGGGAAAATTTTAGAAGGAGGTATAGGAATTATTGATATAGAATCTAAACTTAAGGCCATGAAAGCACCTTGGGTTAATAAATTATTGACGTGTAAGACAAAACTCAAAACTTTTGTTGAATCACTCTGTGTAAAACATGGAGTCAATATTCTATATATAACTCAAACAAATGAGACACACTTATGTAGATATGATATTGTCAAAAAACTACCTCAGTTTTATCAACAAATATTTGTATTTTACAACGAATGTAAAAAATATATTAATGCTGTCAATATGTCAACTGAGACCTTTCTAGCTCAGCCACTGTGGAATAACCGTTTACTTGCGTATAAAGGAAAAACACTATTTTTCAAAGAATGGGTTGAAAGCAACTTATTATATGTAAAAGATGTTGTAGATTCAAATGGTTTGAAACCACCAGAATGGTTCTACGTTAATCTTGAATGTAGACATAACTGGTTATGTCAGTACAAAATTATGAAACACATTTTTTCATCATTTAAAGGAAACATTGACTTTACAAAGTCGGTGTATTTTAACAACGCAAGTTCCTTGAGAATCCAATTTCAAGATAATAGCTATTTCAACAATGAAAACAGTACATGCAAATTCTTCTATCAAATATTTTTACATAAAAAGTTCAAAAAACCCCTTCACCAACCATCTTTAGAGAAAGAATTTGGAATACAAAAGAAAATATCATGGACATTAATATACACTCAAAAAATATCAAATATCATCGATAAGAACGTTGCTGAATTTAACTATAAGCTGTTACATAATTTATTATTCAACAGATATCTAGCTAGTAAGTGGAATAGGGAAATTGATAAATTATGTGCTTTTTGCAGTAACGACATTGAAAATAATAGACACCTAATTTATGATTGTCGAAATGTTCGTCAAATATGGCGTATAGTCGGTGTTGTACTAAAATTTGAAGTGAAATGGAAACACATTGTCATTGGTTTCTATGATGAGATTAATAGCAAAACAATTCTATTAAACAATGTTATCTCATATATTGCCTGTAGAATATACAAATACAAAATGTTATGTAGAATCAAAGCAGAGAATGAAAGTGGTCATGCGAGATCATCACTCACAAATTTTTACAAAGTCATATTGAGACTAGATAACGATTTCCAATCTCCAATTATCAAAAAAATATGTGACTTGCTTTAATCAATCACTTGTTATACATTTATCATTTTGCGATATATAAATTGCTAGATTTATATAATACTATCAATATAATGTATATTTATGTTTTGATACCTTCGTATTCATACCTTATATATATATATATATATATATATATATATATATATATATATGTGTGTGTGTGTGTGTGTGTATTATCAACATCATGTATGTTTAGCTCTATGCATGTATTTAAAAAATACCACTACCGAGAGAAAGCAGTCTCTCGGTTGAAAAAAGGCTGTCCTCGGGTCATTGTGGACTGTAGTTTGTGTGTGGACACTGAGGCAGCATGAGTGTAATTTGAATTGTATATTTTAAGAAAATCCATTACTCTGTCACTTCTTTTTTTTTTTTTTTCATACAATTGTATAAAAATTATGATTTATATGTTCTATATACATTTATTTAAAAATGAATATTTAATAAATGAAATTGCAAATAGGTATCCTGAGTGAAACCATAGGTAAAATTCAATGTATTTCGAGGGAGCTTAGTCAGGGCCCCATCCCTGGCAGCTGCCCTACTATTGTTAGTTAGGTTTTGAAATTGTTATAGAGTAGGTTCTGGGAAATAAAGTATGAAAATTTAAAAAAAAAAAAAAAAAAAAAAACAAGATGAGAAATTCACAAATTTTACAGTCGTTTACGATCACGGTGGCTCAGTGGTAGAGCTCTCGCCTCGTGAACGGAAGGTCGTGAGTTCGAGCCCCGCTCGGGCCGGCCGCGTCAAACCTAAGACGTTAAAATAGGTAGTGATTGCTCCTTCGCCAAGAGCTCGGCATTACGAAGTGAGAGTCACGGGTCTTTCGGATGGGACCTTATAAACGGAGGTCCCGTGTCGCAGCAGGTGTGGCACGTAAAAGAACCCTCACTGCTAAAAGCCATTAGTGCTAAGCATAGGTCTAAATTTGCAGCCCCGTCACCGGTAATAGTGACAGTCGCCGGATAGCTGAAAAATTGCTCAGGCGACTATAAATAAAACAAACAAACAAACAAAAACAAAAAACAGTCGTTTTCCTAAAACAAGTTTAATGATGACTTACGACCTGTATTTACAAACATCGGATGCGGCTTTTTCTTACTGAAATCTACATAATGTAGAAGTTTTAACCCCGATGCAAAAAAGATGAAAACATGAATTTGGTGACAGAATCCAACATTTACTGACAAATATTGGCTCAGTTTATATGATATTCCCTTCTACCACAAAAAGGTTGGGAAATACTGTAGATGATCAGTGTCAGTGGAGGTTTGATTATAAAGAGCAAAGTACGATTAATACATACTGTCATCAAACGTTTGCAGTTAAACAAAATCATAGGAGTTATCACACTTTCCCTAGGATTAAACGCTCTTATTTATCCCCTTCATAGTTAAATGACGTTATCGCCTTGCAATCAATTTCTACCTGATACTAGAGTCCATTTTAGATTAACTTCAGTTAAATTTATCTTAACTTCCTTAAATTCTAAAATTTGCTCATTACTTTACGTGTTCTGTATTCTGATGGTTAGCTCCTAAACATATTAATCTATTCCACACCTATTACCATTGTATATAAACCAACGCATTACAGATCAAGGACAGGAATCCATGATTTTCGAGGGATACTAACAGGTAACACTTTGGTAGCATTTTCTGACACTTTTAGAAAGTTTAACTTTTATTCTATATGAACGATAATTCAGCTATATCTGTAGTATTATTGAATTTTCGGCCTAAAATGTAACGACTTCGTATACATTTTCTATTTCTCTTACGTATGCATGCTTATGTCCGTGGTCAAATGCTTTGAATATCGTGCTCGAAATCACAACGGCTCTCATCTCTAGCCTGCGCGGATTCGATTCTCGTTCGCGCCGATGGGTGTTAGAAAGTTTACTTTCGGAAGGTCGGTGGTCTCTTTCCAGGTATATCGTATCTGGGTTCTCTCGTCCACCAATAAAAACTGGACGCCACCAGATAACTGAACAATTCTTGAGTGTGGCGGAAAAAAACAACAAAGTATCAATCGATCATACGTTTCTCAAGAATGTTTTATGAAGGACTTACATATATATATTCTTCGGTTTTTAAAAATTGGCCTTTGATGGTTACTATATATGAAGACTCCATTTTGTATATCTAAATAGTTCAGAACGGTAAAGTTTGATAATTTAATGTCAATAACAACGCTGAAATGAGTAAAAATCAGTACAATTTGAACGCAATGACAATCATTACTAAAATAAATCAAGCATGAAATTATTTTCAAACATTTCACCAATAAGTAAATGCCATGCATAATGTTTGCTCTTGCAAATAATAAGTAATTTTTCAATACCTTATTCTCTCGATGGATGTCTTTGTTAATACTTTTACGTACGATGTTGACAGGAATATCTTGACCTTGTTCTGTTGACAAGTTTCCTTCTTTATGATACTCTACGTACTTGAGTTTTTCCGAGAAATTATTCATTTAAAACGAAAGAAAGAGTAAAGTTGAACGTCCAGAGTACACCCGACACATTCATGTTTTCAAGGCAGCAAAGGAAACAATATGACCCTATGTTGACCCCCATCGAGAACCTTCTTATTTTATAAGAGCCAGTTCAATTAATGAAGGAAGCTATGACATGAAGTATTTTCTTAGAATTAACAAACTTGATCATATTTGGAAGGTCTGGAAGAATTGTATTTTCTATACATGTATTTGTCACGTGTTTGGATCACGTGTGCCATTCCTGTGGAAGTCGAGAACTGTTTTAGATGTTGTATGTGGACTTTGCTGCTGAGTTGGACCAGCATGTGTTTAATTCCCTATAGAATGTTACGAATGAATGTTAATTGTTTAATTGTTTGTTTTACGTCCCGTCGAGAATTGTTCACACGTATTGAGACGTCACCAGATGTAGGTGAAGAGCAAAAAATTTAGACCTATGCTTAGCACTCAGGGCTTTAAAAGTGAGCGTTCGTTAACGTGCCAACCTATGCCGCCGTTTTTCAGGTCATATTTGAAAAACGTGCTATTCTCACATCTAAATGACTAGGGTATAGCCATGTTTACGTTTTTATTTGAAGCGACCATGACACAAGCTAGGCTCCAACTCACGATCTCCCGGTTACGACGCGTACGCTCTAACCACTGAGTAACAGCGACCGGTCAGTATGTTATGAAGTTTAACTGTATTGTTCTTTTCATCTTTATATCAGCATCCACCGGATCGCCTCCATGGCCGAGTGGTTAGGGCATCGCGCTCAAAATCACATGGTCTCTCACCTCTAGTCGGCGCGGGTTCGATTCTCGCTTGCTCCGATATATGTGAAGAAGTTTGCCACTTTACTTGCAGAAGGTCGGAGGTCGCCTTCTGGATACATTGTGTCTGGGTGCTCTTCTCCACCAATATCAACTGGACGCCACCAGATAACCTCAAAATTGTTGAGTGTAGCGGAAAATAACAAACAATCAATCAATTATTCGGTGTCCTCCAAAAGTTGCAATTGGAAAGAATACTTGCACTCCAATATTCCTTTCATGATACAATGCTCTTCGATCGAGCGTGAAGTGAATAATCGAAATAAGAGATTATAAGTGCGATACTTACAGTCGTGATTTTTATGCTGTGGACAATATCTAAATCTCTCAAATAGACGTGATTATGGGAGTGTATCGACATTTTAACATACAGAGTCATGTTGCATATCATTATGTTCTGTCCGAATTCATATCAAACCTTTTTACAGTGCCCGCAACGTTATTCTCGACATTTATATCGTGTTCTATTGTGCGTGTATCCTATCGTATCGTGTGTGTATCCTTTCGTACCGTGCATGTATCCTATCGTATAGTATTTTGTGTTTATCAGGTTTTGGAAACTATCGAGATCGTAATTTATATCTACTGAAAAGGTACGATATTTTCCGAAAATTTCATACATTTTGTTTAAGAAGCTACTTTAAGGAATTCAGGAAAGACAAAACGATTGAAGAAGAACATGAAGCTGGCGATTATAAGGTACAAGAAGAGCTACCTATGTATCCAGAGAGGGTGTAAAATGTTTCACAATTTGATTCTGGGTAGTCTGAAAAGTTGAAAGTATCTAAAATCTCCTTCATCTGAATTTAATGAACAGTTCAACTCACTACACCAAAATGTACTAAATGGCTCATGAAACACATCTATTTAGTATCCTTTCACCATCGAAAGAGTGATACAAAGGATTATTATTATTATTATTATTATTGACTGAAAACTTTCACTTTTAAAGTAAGACGTAAGTTTTGTACAATTTTTAAAAATGTTAATATTTTTAAACTTTCAACTTCTTATGATGACTTTTACGTAAATTAAGTGCAGAAAGGTCCTTATTTATTTGCTATCTACCAGCATTTTCATGTCAATATTGTTTGAAAACATGAGTATAAATGATTAATTTGTTTTGTTTCTGATGTGTTGATACCAACAGACAAATCGATTATTTCGTCAGTACATTTAAGAGCAATCCGTCATGTTTCATGCACAGAACGTTTAACTCAATAACAAACCCATTATTTTTCTTTTTAATTTGATGATTCCCCTTCATTATAGACATTAACATATTAGCAGAAAAATGTTAAGTTCTTGTCTTCGCATGCTTATTGCACAGGTAATTTTATCGAAGAATTGAATTTGTACATGTATTTTTGTAAACTTTAATCAAAGGTTATATATATAAACACCTCCCAAGATGATATTACAAATTCAGTGGAATACACATTGATGACTATAGAAAACCAATAATACCGGTATTTTAAGGGAGGGAACGCACTTTCTCTTTTGACGAAAATTGGGCAATATAGCATACAAGGATCGATCTCATGAATCCTATAAAGAATACGAAATTGATACAAGGACTTTGACGGATCTTTGAACACCAGAAATGGGAGAATGCACTTAGGAGGAGGAAGCATTCCCTCTTGACCGGACACCCACAATCAGACCATTATCTTAATCAGACAAAAGGAGGACTTCTTAGACAATCCTTTTTGTAACAAATGGTTTAACAATTGGTGTGAATCTGACGTCTTTAATGTTTGGTGTCGGTTGCAAATTATACAATAACACAAAGAGTTAAAAAAAAAAAAAAAGAACAAAAATCAGCAATATACTTATTCACTCCTTCACAACAATTTTATAACAAAGACAGGAACTTGATCTGATACACGTCCATGATCCTTAAACAACAAAACAAACAAAACAATTGCAGCATCTATGCAAGATTATCAGAGTGAATTCCTTACTTGAACTGTATTCAGTTTTCTATGTGTTTTAGATATTCTTGATAGCTATATATCCAAATGTATTTACGTATCTAGTTACTATTAAGTGCACAAGATACATATATTTCAGGGTAGGGGGAAGAAAAAGGGAAAACATTTCCCGAATTTATTTGTATGAAAACATTTTCCTTTTACCTCTTCTTGTTGCAGTAACACCAGCAACCAATGATACCTCTTTTCTGAACTTTACCTTCTTCTGGCTGTTAAATATATATAACAGTCGAGAACTATTTTCATATTGGACGTTTAATGCCCAAGTAAAGTTGCTAATGATTTTCATTAAACTAAGAATGTTTATACCCGACGTAGCCTTTTTATAAATAAAAAGATTTGCCTTTTATCATTTTTCTTTTCTTATTGCAGTTGGAAGTAGTGTATACAGTTGTGAAGCAAACAACTACAACAATTGATATGAGAAGCCTCATCCGAAAAGTAAGGGGAAAAGGCAGTATATAAATTGAGAAAATTCCCATGGGGACCCGGGTTAGAATAGATTCTCGGTATCCATTGTTCATCGTAAGAGGCGAATAAATGGCGCGGTCTTTCGCAAAAACCAAGGTTCCGTGTCACAGAAGGTGTGGCACAGTAAACCTCCCTCCCCGCTCAAAGGCCGTTAGAGCCCAGCAGAAGCCTAATTAATTCTCGAGCAGAATATTAAACAATAACCAGCAAACTAACCAAACTGAGAAAACGCATGTAATTGATTTATCAAGAATGCATTTGAATTCTGGACAGGAAATCACAGTACCCAACAGTAATGAACTCCATTTTATTAAACCTCTACAAAGGTTGCCGCTCAGAATCGGGAATAGCACCTCTAATTGCCGTGGATTGATTGATTAATTACGCCACGTCGAGAATTTTTTACTCATATTGAGACGTCACCAGCTGTAGGTGAAGTACCACAAATTTAGACCTATGCATAGCGCTCAGGGCCGTAACAGTGAGGGTTCGTTAACGCGCCAACGCTTACCGTGTTTAAAGTCATCTTCGAAAGACCCGTGATTCTCGCCTCTAAATGCCGAGCGTTTGGCGAAGGAGCAATCACTACCTATTTTTCGTCTTAGGTCTGACGCGGCGCTCGAACTCAAAACCTCCCGGTTACGAAGCGAACGTTCTAACCACTGATCTACCGCGATTGTCGTGGAAGGAACATACTAAACTATGTCATTCTAAATAAATTGCATATCTAAATTTGTACTTTATCAATCAGAGACTAGAATACAATACGATTAAATTATTTGGGGTCATATTGTCTTTCACAAACACACCTTGTTTCTGAAAAGTGATATTAATCTCATGCTAGTGTATCTTTAACCTTGATGATATATTGTAATGAGGTCAAAGGTTCAGGTCAAAAATGTATCTAAAAATGAAAAAAAGAAATGTAGAACAATACAAAGGCTAAGATCACGAACAGTACTTCATCTCATAATTCCGATAGAAAATACAAATCAAAAGATGGACAAACACGCATCTCTGGACGGAGGTGGAAGTACGTTCCTAGGATAGGAGGAGTCAGCATCCTCTGTCGACATGTCAAAACCAGCCCTGAGCTGTATATCTTAATCAGGTATATGGCGACAACCGCAGTTAGAATCAGTGTGCAAAGAGCGGTCTAACAATTGGTATGAAACAAGTCAGACTGCATTTAAAGTAATGGAAGGTTGACAATTGACAAACTAGATCTTTATATTGGGCATATAAAATGCGAAATGCTGATTTTAGTCGAGACTACAGAAAACCATAAAACATCAACTTGTTTGACAGTTACTTGCCTGTATTTAAAAAAATGATCGTATGCAGAACAAGCTCTTGCATATCGAATCATGTGAGAGATGTAAACATCATATGCAGGTGATAATGTAATATTGCTACATGTAGGTAGATAAGAAGTCGACAATCGAGAAGGTGAAGTCATCCCGTTTGTCATAAAGTTGAATTGATGGTTGACTGTCAGCATCTGTGTTGAAGAAAATGTGTAGTAAATGTGAAAGATCTGTGGTTTCTCTTATTTCAGATTCACTGTGATATATCGGGTAGAGATACGAATGAAAATGATGAAAAGGCCAAGTTAACTAACAGTATTCCATCTCGTATTTCCTACAGAAAATACAAATCAGAGAAATGGGAAAACACGGACCCCTGGTCATACCAGAGGTGGGATCAGGTGCCTAGAAGGAGTCAATATCCCCTATCGATCGGTTACACCCGCTGTGACCCTACTTCCCGATCTGGTAAACGGAGTAATCGGTAGTCAGAATCAATACGCCAAGAGCCGCCTAACAATTGGTTTGACACGTGACAGACAGCATTTGAACTAATGGTAAGTTGTACTGGTAAACTAGATCGTTATCAGCACCATCAAATTTGCGAAATGCTGACTTTAGACGAGACAATACAAACCCCTGTAATATCTACGTAATAGATGTAATGTCGTCGATATATCTAAATATTGAATTCAGGGCCACAGCAAACTATTTTCCTGTCATGTAGAAGTTTTGAATGAATTCTGCTTCATAAGAATATTGATTGATTGTTTCTTTGTTTTCCGCCACACTAAACAATTTTTCAGTTATCTGGTGGCGTCCAGTTTTTGTAGGTGGAGGAGAGAACCCAGATACAATGTATCCGGCAAAAAGACCACCGACCTTCCGAAAGTAAACGGGCAAACTTTCTGACATAATTATATCGGCGCGAGCGGGAATCGAACCCCCGCCGACAAGAGGTGAGGGGCCTTGTGATTCTTAAGCGCGAAGCGCGATGTTCTAACCACTTGGCCCGCTTCATAAGAATATACAAATAGACCATCTAACAAAGGAGAAATATCCGGTCCCATGGGAATTCCAACTAGCTATTGAAAGATTTGATCACTAAAAACTACGTAGATACTGTCAACGATTAATTCGACCCCCTTTTCAATGCATTACGTAACAAGTAACGCAAAATTTTCATATAATTCAAGAAAAATAAGGATTTTTGTTATGTTAAACTGAACCAATTTGCAAAATTTAAAAGAAATTTGACGTGTGGATTTTTTTTTACATAAAGGTCACAAATTCACTATTGGACGCCCTCAGTTAAATGCATTAATTTTCATTAGAGTAAAACGTTTTGAAATATAAATTGTGAAGAAAATGTACATTCATGAAACAAAATAGAAAAACATAACAAATAAAATAATAATTAGAGTCACAAATTCATATTTATAACTATTTTATCACACTTGAATTTTGCATACCTTGTAAAACAATCGTTCAGCTAGATGGACTTATTTTGTATTTTTTAGCCAATCACAATGGCACTCCATTTTACGCCCGATGTCAATGTATTCATCATTAACACACCCAGCATCAATCGGTCAATTTTGATATCGGATGATAATAGTGCACAATTATAATCTTGAATATCCAAACCCTTCGCTCTTTATCAAATGTAACAGTCGGTTGGAATTTACAAACACCCCATAACTTAATAATAGTATCTTACACTCCATATTAATGCCGTCTGTATAGCCTTCTACCTGAGGCCTTCCGCATGCACTCGGAAGACCTCGGGTACAAGTCAGTCTTCTGTATTAACTGTTGGTACAAAAGTTTGATTCAAAAAGGGTTTGACCATCCCAAGTATCATCAAAATCGAAAGTCCTTGATTTGTCACTCCTTGCCTGTTATATGGAGAAACTGTTAAGTGGAATATATAATGTATTGTTGTTGACATATATATGGTAATTAGTGTATTTCAAATGTTACTGAAAATATTTTTCACATTTCGTTAATTCACACCACACAAACATTTGCATTGTAGGTATATGATGCACATTTGCTTCCAAATTGAGAAGTTAATGTGTCTTCTGTATTTCTTTTGATTTTTCACTTTTGTAGTCTTCAGTTATTACGTGTAATTAAATGTGTTATTCGATACAATCACAACAAAAATCGCATATGCATGCTTCTTTCTTTTACGAGAGTTAAAATTTCAAGTTTTGAAACATGTTGTATGTTTTCGTAATATAATGAAAATATATGAAAATATGATGGTTTAATATTTTATTTAAGAACGGAAAATAATACAAAGTGCACAATGTAGTAAGGAAGATAAGATATTCCTAAGGAACGAAACATACGATGCAGATCATTCTTCTTTCATCACGTTGATTTCAAACACCGTCATATCCATCTACAAGTAAATAATAACTGTAAGTAAAATGAACCTCAGGGAAACCCTAAAACCATAAAACCCTAGGGAATTGTACTTGTTACTCCTTAAATGAAAGATGTTTTCACATTTATGAGAGAGAAACAGAGAATGAGAGACCCATTAATTGTTTCAGTCTTTTCTCTATAGATCTGCATTTTGCGATTTAAGAGTTTAAAATTGAAGACTTTTATTATAGGTCTAATATTCTAAAGATACAAATTAAAATTCTGATACGTCTTGGGATTTACTGTTTATTAGTTTTAAAATAGTTGTCTTCTATCAATCTCAAACTCCTCTAACATTTATTTACAAAACGCCTCATTCAAAATATCATTTCTTAATAAATGAAAATGTTGAGATTTGGCTTTTATTTAATATTTCTGTTTAATATGCATAAGCATGAAATTAACAATTCTCGAAAATAGGATAAATGCTTCTATTATATAATTTTACGAACAACTATAAAACACCACATTTACAAAATTACTTTTTAATAAATAAAATACTGTCTTTCGTTAAATTACAGAGGTTTGACTTTTCAATACAGATAAAAATGAGAACAGAAAAGACGAATTTCTATTTAATGAGCATTTACATGTATCTCAGAGCAGTAAGATGACAGAGAAATTGACCATTCTCGCAAATAGGATTAACGCTTCTATCATATGATCTTGCGTATAAATGCGATTTAAGGGATTCCTCTGGTTAGTGTGTTCTATGACACAATATTTGTATTCTATCATATAGATCATGTTCAAGTATCCATTGTACATGCGTAAGTTTTAAAATATCGTACGGAACCGTCAACATATTTTTATGTGCACCTAACATAAAGGTTTCCTACATGTTGTTATAATACGTATTAAAGTTCTAGATTTTAAAGGCATAAAGTTTCAAAACTTCACTGATATACAAATATTTAGGACAGATTCAAGTGCATGAATCTCAAGTTAATTATGAAAGTAATATACAAAATCGTTGATAGAATGTTACCATTTCAATGATGTTTAAATTTAAATCTCTCTTTAAATGGCTCAAAAACGGCACTAGGTTCTTTGAATTTGAATGAGGTCTGAAAGAATAAATATCTATAATTAGACGTAAGTTCAATGAAATATGCTGTAAAACACACCCACACATGCAAACAAATGCCAATAAAAATATCTATAATTAGAGGTAATCCAAATAAACTATGTTGTAAAAATTGGTAACATATATATTTCAAATGTAATACATTCCAAACTGAATCATTTCCTAAACATCTCAGTTTGTTTTCTATTTTGGATCATTCTGCTGAAATGTTCCTTTCAACGTCCGATCTGTCTTTAAGTTTTAAAAACTGAAATTTGAGATGTTAATGAAATATATAAAGTACATTTGCAAGAGGGTTTAGAGAAGTATCCCATGCTGTCAACTGAAGCGAGCTCTGGGGAGCTGTCGCCAATGTGAGAAGTTGCATGTAACTCACCACGGATCGTCTTTCTCTAGCATTTGTCTTGTCCAGCGTATCTTCTCGGCACTGCTTGCAATATGTTGCGCAGTCAGACAGGTCTCCATTGTATTCACAGCAATAAGTTTTGCAGTACGTTTCTCCCCCAACAAGCGTCACGAGAAGAAGTAAGGAGACAAGATACACCAGCTTCATCTAAAATTAACAAATTGAAGTATGGGGGCGTTAAATCGATCAGTTGATTTTCAAATAGCATTGTATGTACCTTATTATCCATAATAGCAATACGTAAACAAGAAAACTATTTAATTAAGAAGTACACGGACGACTTAAATCTGATGATATCTTACCACGCTTTAGATGAGAAAATCACGAATTTTACAGTCGTTTTCCTAAAACAAGTTTAATGATGACTTACGACCTGTATTTACAAACATCGGATGCGGCTTTTTCTTACTGAAATCTACATACTGTAGAAGTTTTAACCCCGATGCAAAAAAGATGAAAACATGAATTTGGTGACAGAATCCAACATTTACTGACAAATATTGGCTCAGTTTATATGATATTCCCTTCTACCACAAAAAGGTTGGAAAATACTGTAGATGATCAGTGTCAGTGGAGGTTTGATTATAAAGAGCAAAGTACGATTAATACATACTGTCATCAAACGTTTGCAGTTAAACAAAATCATAGGAGTTGTCACACTTTCCCTAGGATTAAACGCTCTTATTTACCCCCTTCATGGTTAAATGACGTTATCGCCTTGCAATCAATTTCTACCTGATACTAGAGTCCATTTTAGATTAACTTCAGTTAAATTTATCTTAACTTCCTTAAATTCTAAAATTTGCTCATTACTTTACGTGTTCTGTATTCTGATGGTTAGCTCCTAAACATATTAATCTATTTTACACCTATTATCATTGTATATAAACCAACGCATTATAGATCAAGGACAGGAATCCATGATTTTCGAGAGATGCTAACAGATAACACTTTGGTAGCATTTTCTGACACTTTTAGAAAGTTTAACTTTTATTCTATGTGAACGATAATTCAGCTATATCTGTAGTACAATTGAATTTTGGGCCTAAAATGTAACGACTTCGTATACATTTTCTATTTCTCTTACGTATACATACTTATGTCCGTGGTCAAATGCTTTGAATATCGCGCTCGAAATCACAATGGCTCTTATCTCTAGCCTGCGCGGATTCGATGCTCGTTCACACCGATAGGTGTGAGAAAGTTTACTTTCGGAAGGTGGGTGGTCTCTTTCCAGGTATATTGTATCTGGGTTCTCTCGTCCACCAATAAAAACTGGACGCCACCAGATAACTGAACAATTCTTGAGTGTGGCAGAAAAAAACAACAAAGTATCAATCGATCATACGTTTCTCAAGAATGTTTGATGAAGGACTTATATATATATATATATATATATATATATATATATATTCTTCGGTTTTTAAAAATTGACCTTTGATGGTTACTATATATGAAGACTCCATTTTGTATATCTAAATAGTTCAGAACGGTAAAGTTTGATAATTTAATGTCAATAACAACGCTGAAATGAGTAAAAATCAGTACAATTTGAACGCAATGACAATCATTACTAAAATAAATCAAGCATGAAATTATTTTCAAACATTTCACCAATAAGTAAATGCCATGCATAATGTTTGCTCTTGCAAATAATAAGTAATTTTTCAATACCTTATTCTCTCGATGGATGTCTTTGTTAATCTACATCGACACGTCCAATTTATACTTTTACGTACGATGTTGACAGGAATATCTTGACCTTGTTCTGTTGACAAGTTTCCTTCTTTATGATACTCTACGTACTTGAGTTTTTCCGAGAAATTATTCATTTAAAACGAAAGAAAGAGTAAAGTTGAACGTCCAGAGTACACCCGACACATTCATGTTTTCAAGGCAGCAAAGGAAACAATATGACCCTATGTTGACCCCCATCGAGAACCTTCTTATTTTATAAGAGCCAGATCAATTAATGAAGGAAGATATGACATGAAGTATTTTCTTAGAATTAACAAACTTGATCATATTTGGAAGGTCTGGAAGAATTGTATTTTCTATACATGTATTTGTCACGTGTTTGGATCACGTGTGTCATTCCTGTGGAAGTCGAGAACTGTTTTAGATGTTGTATGTGGACTTTGCTGCTGAGTTGGACCAGCATGTGTTTAATTCCCTATAGAATGTTACGAATGAATGTTAATTGTTTAATTGTTTGTTTTACGTCCCGTCGAGAATTGTTCACACGTATTCAGACGTCACCAGCTGTAGGTGAAGAGCAAAAAATTTAGACCTTAGCACTCAGGGCTTTAAAAGTGAGCGTTCGTTAACGTGCCTACCTATGCCGCCGTTTTTCAGGTCATATTTGAAAAACGTGCTATTCTCACATCTAAATGACTAGGGTATAGCCATGTTTACGTTTTTCTTTGAAGCGACCATGACACAAGCTAGGCTCCAACTCACGATCTCCCGTTTACGACGCGTACGCTCTAACCACTGAGTAACAGCGACCGGTCAGTATGTTATGAAGTTTAACTGTATTGTTCTTTTCATCTTTATATCAGTATCCAACGGATCGCCTCCATGGCCGAGTGGTTAGGGCATCGCGCTCAAAATCACATGGCCTCTCACCTCTAGTCGGCGCGGGTTCGATTGTCGCTTGCGCCGATATATGTGAAGAAGTTTGCCACTCTACTTGCAGAAGGTCGGAGGTCGCCTTCTGGATACATTGTGTCTGGGTGCTCTTCTCCACCAATATAAACTGGACGCCACCAGATAACCTCAAAAGTGTTGAGTGTAGCGGAAAATAACAAACAATCAATCAATTATTCGGTGTCCTCCAAAAGTTGCAATTGGAAAGAATACTTGCACTCCAATATTCCTTTCATGATACAATGCTCTTCGATCCAGCGTGAAGTGAATAATCGACATAAGAGATTATAAGTGCGATACTTACAGTCGTGATTTTTATGCTGTGGATAATATCTAAATCCCTCAAATTGACGTGATTATTGGAGTGTATGCGACATTTTAACATACAGAGTCATGTTGCATATCATTATCTTCTGTCCGAATTCATATCAAACCTTTTTACAGTGCCCGCAACGTTATTCTTGACATTTATATCGTGTTGTGCGTGTATCCTATCGTATCGTGTGTGTATCCTTTCGTACCGTGCATGTATCCTATCGTATAGTATTTTGTGTTTATCAGGTTTTCTGTTTTCTATCGTGTTTTGCGTTTATCAGGTCTATCATCTATCGTCCTTTGTGTTTATCAGGTTTATCATCTATTGTGTTTTTCGTGTATCATATTTTCCGTTTAGCTTAAAACTCGTTTATCGTGTTGCTTTGGAAACTATCGAGATCGTAATTTATATCTACTGAAAAGGTACGATATTTTCCGAACGTTTCATACGTTTTGTTTAAGAAGCTAGTTTAAGGAATTTAGGAAAGACAAAACGATTGAAGAAGAAAATGAAGCTGGCGATTATAAGGTACAAGAAGAGCTACATATGTATCCAGAGAGGGTGTAAAATGTTTCACAATTTGATTCTGGGTAGTCTGAAAAGTAGAAAGTATCTAAAATCTCCTTCATCTGAATTTAATGAACAGTTCAACTCACTACACCAAAATGTACTAAATGGCTCATGAAACACATCTATTTAGTATCCTTTCACCATCGAAAGAGTGATACAAAGGATTATTATTATTATTATTATTAATGACTGAAAACCTTCCCTTTTAAAGTAAGACGCTGTAAGTTTTGTACAATTTTTAAAAATGTCAATATTTTTAAACTTTCAACTTCTTATGATGAGTTTTACGTAAATTAAGTGCAGAAAGGTCCTTATTTATTTGCTATCTACCAGCATTTTCATGTCAGTATTGTTTGAAAACATGAGTATAAATGATTAATTTCTTTTGTTTCTGATGTGTTGATAACAACAGACAAATCGATTATTTCTTCAGTACATTCAAGTGCAATCCGTCATATTTCATGCACAGAACGTATAACTCAATAACAAACCCATTTTTTTTTCTTTTTAATTTGATGATTCCCCTTCGTTATAGACATTAAAATATTAGCAGAAAAATGTTAAGATTCTTGTCTTCGCATGCTTATTGCACAGGTAATTTTATCGAAGAATTCAATTTGTACATGTATTTTTGTAAACTTTAATCAAAGGTTATATATATAAACACCTACCAAGATGATATTAGAAATTCGGTGGAATACACATTGATGACTATAGAAAACCAATAATACCGGTATTTTAAGGGAGGGAACGCATTTTCTCTTTTGACGAAAATTGGGCAATATAGCATACAATGATCAATCTCATGAATCCTATAAAGAATTCGAAATTGATACAAGGACTTTGACGGATCTTTGAACACCAGAAATGGGAGAATGCACTTAGGAGGAGGAAGCATTCCCTCTTGACCGGACACCCACAGTCAGACCATTATCTTAATCAGACAAAAGGAGGAATCCTTAGACAATCCTTTTTGTAACAAATGGTTTAACAATTGGTGTGAATCTGACGTCTTTAATGTTTGGTGTCGGTTGCAAATTATACAATAACACAAAGAGTAAAAAAACGAAAAACAAAACAAACAAAACCAAGAACAAAAATCAGCAATATACTTATTCACTCCTTCACAACAATTTTATAACAAAGACAGGAACTTCATCTGATACACGTCTATGATCCTTAAACAACAAAACAATTGCAGCATCTATGCAAGATTATCACAGTGAATTCCTTACTTGAACTGTATTCAGCTTTCTATGTGTTTTAGATATTCTTGATAGCTATATATCCAAATATATTTACGTATTTAGTTACTATTAAATGCACAAGATACATATATTTCAGGGGAGGGGGGGGGAGAGACAGAGAAAACATTTCCCGAATTTATTTTTATGAAAACATTTTCCTTTTACCTCTTCTTGTTGCAGTAACACCCGTAACCAATGATACCTCTTTTCTGAACTTTACCTTCTTCTGGCTGTTAAATATATGTAACAGTTGAGAACTATTTTCATATTGGACGTTTAATGCCCAAGTAAAGTTGCTAATGATTTTCATTAAACTAAGAATGTTTATACCCGACGTAGCCTTTTTATAAATAAAAAGATTTGCCTTTTATCATTTTTCTTTTCTTCTTGCAGTTGGAAGTAGTGTATACAGTTGTGAAGCAAACAACCACAACAATTGATACGAGAAGCCTCATCCGAAAAGTAAGGGGAAAAGGCAGTATATAAATTGAGAAAATTCCCATGGGGACTCGGGTTAGAATATATTCTCGGTATCCATTGTTCGTCGTAAGAGGCGAATAAATGGCGCGGTCTTTCGCAAAAACCAAGGTTCCGTGTCACAGAAGGTGTGGCACAGTAAACATCCCTCCCCGCTCAAAGGCCGTTAGAGCCCAGCAGAGGCCTAATTAATTCTCGAGCAGAATATTAAACAATAACCAGCAAACTAATCAAACTGAGAAAACGCATATAATTGATTTATCAAGAATGCATTTGAATTCTGGACAGGAAATCACAGTACCCAACAGTAATGAACTCCATTTTATTAAACCTCTACGAAGGTTGCCGCTCAGAATCGGGAATAGCACCTCTAATTGCCGTAGATTGATTGATAATTGTTAATTACAAGTAACGCAAAATTTTCATATAATTCAAGAAAAATAAGGATTTTTGTTATGTTAAACTGAACCAATTTGCAAAATTTAAAAGAAATTTGACGTGTGGATTTTTTTTTTACATAAAGGTCACAAAGTCAGTCTTGGACTCCCTCAGTTAAATGCATTAATTTTCATTAGAGTAAACGTTTTGAAATATAAATTGTGAAGAAAATGTACATTCATGAAACAAAATAGAAAAACATAACAAATAAAATAATAATTAGAGTCACAAATTCATATTTGTAACTATTTTATCACACTTGACTTTTGCATACCTTTCGCAAAAACCAAGGTTCCGTGTCACAGAAGGTGTGGCACAGTAAACAGCTAGATGGACTTATTTTGTATTTTTTATCCAATCACAATGGCACTCCATTTTACGCCCGATGTCAATGTATTCATCATTAACACACCAAGCATCAATCGGTCAATTTTGATATCGGATGATAATAGTGCACAATTATAATCTTGAATATCCAAACCCTTCGCTCTTTATCAAATGTAACAGTCGGTTGGAATTTACAAACACCCCATAACTTAATGATAGTATCTTACACTCCATATTAATGCCGTCTGTATAGCCTACTACCTGAGGCCTTCCGCATACACTCGGAAGACCTCGGGTACAAGTCAATCTTCTGTATTAACTGTTGGTACAAACGTTTGATTCAAAAAGGGTTTGACCATCCCAAGTATCATCTATATCGAAAGTCCTTGATTTGTCACTCCTTGCCTGTTATATGGAGAAACTGTTAAGTGGAATATATAATGTATTGTTGTTGACATATATATGGTAATTAGTGTATTTCAAATGTTACTGAAAATATTTTTCACATTTCGTTAATTCACACCACACAATCATTTGCATTGTAGGTATATGATGCACATTTGCTTCCAAATTGAGAAGTTAATGTGTCTTCTGTATAATCCTTTTCTTTTGATTTTTCACTGTGGTAGTCTTCAGTTATTACGTGTAATTAAATGTGTTATTCGATGTAATCACAAGAAAAATCACATATGCATGCTTCTTTCTTTTATGAGAGTTAAAATTTCAAGTTTTGAAACATGTTGTATGTTTTCGTGATATAACGAAAAGATATGAAAATTTGATGGTTTAATATTTTATTTAAGAAGGGAAAATAATACAAAGTGCACAATGTAGTAAGGAAGATAAGATATTCCTAAGGAACGAAACATACGATGCAGTTCATTCTTCTTTCATCACGTTGATTTCAAACACCGTCATATCCATCTACAAGTAATTAATAACTGTAAATATAATGAACCTCAGGGAAACCCTAAAACCATAAAACCCTAGGGAATTGTACTTGTTACTCCTTAAATGAAAGATGTTTTCACATTTATGAGAGAGAAACAGAGAATGAGAGACCCATTAATTGTTTCAGTCTTTTCTCTATAGATCTGCATTTTGCGATTTAAGAGTTTAAAATTGAAGACTTTTATTATAGGTCTAATATTCTAAAGATACAAATTAAAATTCTGATACGTCTTGGGACTTACTGTTTATTAGTTTTAAAATAGTTGTCTTCTATCAATCTCAAACTCCTCTAACATTTATTTACAAAACGCCTCATTCAAAATATCATTTCTTAATAAATGAAAATGTTGAGATTTGGCTTTTATTTAATATTTCTGTTTAATATGCATAAGCATGAAATTAACAATTCTCGAAAATAGGATAAATGCTTCTATTATATAATTTTACGAACAACTATAAAGCACCAGATTTACAAAATTACTTTTTAATAAATAAAATACTGTCTTTCGTTGAATTACAGAGGTTTGACTTTTCAATACAGATAAAAATGAGAACAGAAAAGACGAATTTCTATTTAATGAGCATTTACATGTATCTCAGAGCAGTAAGATGACAGAGAAATTGACCATTCTCGCAAATAGGATTAACGCTTCTATCATATGATCTTGCGTATAAATGCGATTTAAGGGATTCCTCTGGTTAGTGTGTTCTATGACACAATATTTGTATTCTATCATATAGATAATGTTCAAGTATCCATTGTACATGGGTAAGTTTTAAAATATCGTACGGAACCGTCAACATATTTTTATGTGCACCTAACATAAAGGTTTCCTACATGTTGTTATAATACGAATTAAAGTTCTAGATTTTAAAGACATAAAGTTTCAAAACTTCACTGATATACAAATATTTAGGACAGATTCGAGTGCATGAATCTCAAGTTAAATATGAAAGTAATATACAAAATCGTTGATAGAATGTTACCATTTCAATGATGTTTAAATTTAAATCTCTCTTTAAATGGCTCAAAAACGGCACTAGGTTCTTTGAATTTGAATGAGGTCTGAAAGAATAAATATCTATAATTAGACGTAAGTTCAATGAAATATGCTGTAAAACACACCCACACATGCAAACAAATGCCAATAAAAATATCTATAATTAGAGGTAATCCAAATAAACTATGTTGTAAAAATTGGTAACATATATATTTCAAATGTAATACATTCCAAACTGAATCATTTCCTAAACATCTCAGTTTGTTTTCTATTTTGGATCATTCTGCTGAAATGTTCCTTTCAACGTCCGATCTGTCTTTAAGTTTTAAAAACTGAAATTTGAGATGTTAATGAAATATATAAAGTACATTTGCAAGAGGGTTTAGAGAAGTATCCCATGCTGTCAACTGAAGCGAGCTCTGGGGAGCTGTCGCCAATGTGAGAAGTTGCATGTAACTCACCACGGATCGTCTTTCTCTAGCATTTGTCTTGTCCAGCGTATCTTCTCGGCACTGCTTGCAATATGTTGCGCAGTCAGACAGGTCTCCATTGTATTCACAGCAATAAGTTTTGCAGTACGTTTCTCCCCCAACAAGCGTCACGAGAAGAAGTAAGGAGACAAGATACACCAGCTTCATCTAAAATTAACAAATTGGAGTATGGGGGCGTTAAATCGATCAGTTGATTTTCAAATAGCATTGTATGTACCTTATTATCCATAATAGCAATACGTAAACAAGAAAACTATTTAATTAAGAAGTACACGGACGACTTAAATCTGATGATATCTTATCACGCTTTAGATGAGAAAATCACGAATTTTACAGTCGTTTTCCTAAAACAAGTTTAATGATGACTTACGACCTGTATTTACAAACATCGGATGCGGCTTTTTCTTACTGAAATCTACATAATGTAGAAGTTTTAACCCCGATGCAAAAAAGATGAAAACATGAATTTGGTGACAGAATCCAACATTTACTGACAAATATTGGCTCAGTTTATATGATATTCCCTTCTACCACAAAAAGGTTGGAAAATACTGTAGATGATCAGTGTCAGTGGAGGTTTGATTATAAAGAGCAAAGTACGATTAATACATACTGTCATCAAACGTTTGCAGTTAAACAAAATCATAGGAGTTGTCACACTTTCCCTAGGATTAAACGCTCTTATTTATCCCCTTCATGGTTAAATGACGTTATCGCCTTGCAATCAATTTCTACCTGATACTAGAGTCCATTTTAGATTAACTTCAGTTAAATTTATCTTAACTTCCTTAAATTCTAAAATTTGCTCATTACTTTACGTGTTCTGTATTCTGATGGTTAGCTCCTAAACATATTAATCTATTCTACACCTATTACCATTGTATATAAACCAACGCATTACAGATCAAGGACAGGAATCCATGATTTTCGAGAGATGCTAACAGATAACACTTTGGTAGCATTTTCTGACACTTTTAAAAAGTTTAACTTTTATTCTATATGAACGATAATTCAGCTATATCTTTAGTACAATTGAATTTTGGGCCTAAAATGTAACGACTTCGTATACATTTTCTATTTCTCTTACGTATGCATGCTTATGTCCGTGGTTAAATGCTTTGAATATCGCGCTCGAAATCACAACGGCTCTCATCTCTAGCCTGCGCGGATTCGATTCGCGCAGATGGGTGTGAGAAAGTTTACTTTCGGAAGGTGGGTGGTCTCTTTCCAGGTATATTGTATCTGGGTTCTCTCGTCCACCAATAAAAACTGGACGCCACCAGATAACTGAACAATTCTTGAGTGTGGCGGAAAAAAACAACAAAGTATCAATCGATCATACGTTTCTCAAGAATGTTTGATGAAGGACTTATATATATATATATATATATATATATATATATATATATATATATATATTCTTCGGTTTTTAAAAATTGACCTTTGATGGTTACTATATATGAAGACTCCATTTTGTATATCTAAATAGTTCAGAACGGTAAAGTTTGATAATTTAATGTCAATAACAACGCTGAAATGAGTAAAAATCAGTACAATTTGAACGCAATGACAATCATTACTAAAATAAATCAAGCATGAAATTATTTTCAAACATTTCACCAATAAGTAAATGCCATGCATAATGTTTGCTCTTGCAAATAATAAGTAATTTTTCAATACCTTATTCTCTCGATGTTGACAGGAATATCTTGACCTTGTTCTGTTGACAAGTTTCCTTCTTTATGATACTCTACGTACTTGAGTTTTTCCGAGAAATTATTCATTTAAAACGAAAGAAAGAGTAAAGTTGAACGTCCAGAGTACACCCGACACACTCATCTTTTCAAGGCAGCAAAGGAAACAATATGACCCTATGTTGACCCCCATCGAGAACCTTCTTATTTTATAAGAGCCAGATCAATTAATGAAGGAAGATATGACATGAAGTATTTTCTTAGAATTAACAAACTTGATCATATTTTGAAGGTCTGGAAGAATTGTATTTTCTATACATGTATTTGTCACGTGTTTGGATCACGTGTGTCATTCCTGTGGAAGTCGAGAACTGTTTTAGATGTTGTATGTGGACTTTGCTGCTGAGTTGGACCAGCATGTGTTTAATTCCCTATAGAATGTTACGAATGAATGTTAATTGTTTAATTGTTTGTTTTACGTCCCGTCGAGAATTGTTCACACGTATTCAGACGTCACCAGCTGTAGGTGAAGAGCAAAAAATTTAGACCTATGCTTAGCACTCAGGGCTTTAAAAGTGAGCGTTCGTTAACGTGCCTACCTATGCCGCCGTTTTTCAGGTCATATTTGAAAAACGTGCTATTCTCACATCTAAATGACTAGGGTATAGCCATGTTTACGTTTTTCTTTGAAGCGACCATGACACAAGATAGGCTCCAACTCACGATCTCCCGTTTACGACGCGTACGCTCTAACCCCTGAGTAACAGCGACCGGTCAGTATGTTATGAAGTTTAACTGTATTCTTCTTTTCATCTTTATATCAGCATCCACTGGATCGCCTCCATGGCCGAGTGGTTAGGGCATCGCGCTCAAAATCGCATGGCCTCTCACCTCTAGTCGGCGCGGGTTCGATTCTCGCTTGCGCCGATATATGTGAAGAAGTTTGCCACTTTACTTGCAGAAGGTCGGAGGTCGCCTTCTGGATACATTGTGTCTGGGTGCTCTTCTCCACCAATATAAACTGGACGCCACCAGATAACCTCAAAATTGTTGAGTGTTGCGGAAAATAACAAACAATCAATCAATTATTCGGTGTCCTCCAATAGTTGCAATTGGAACGAATACTTGCACTCCAATATTCCTTTCATGATACAATGCTCTTCGATCCAGCGTGAAGTGAATAATCGACATAAGAGATTATAAGTGCGATACTTACAGTCGTGATTTTTATGCTGTGGATAATATCTAAATCCCTCAAATTGACGTGATTATTGGAGTGTATGCGACATTTTAACATATAGAGTCATGTTGCATATCATTATCTTCTGTCCGAATTCCTATCAAACCTTTTTACAGTGCCCGCAACGTTATTCTTGACATTTATATCGTGTTCTATTGTGCGTGTATCCTATCGTATCGTGTGTGTATCCTTTCGTACCGTGCATGTATCCTATCGTATAGTATTTTGTGTTTATCAGGTTTTCTGTTTTCTATCGTGTTTTGCGTTTATCAGGTCTATCATCTATCGTCCTTTGTGTTTATCAGGTTTATCATCTATTGTGTTTTTCGTGTATCATATTTTCCGTTTAGCTTAAAACTCGTTTATCGTGTTGCTTTGGAAACTATCGAGATCGTAATTTATATCTACTGAAAAGGTACGATATTTTCCGAACGTTTCATACGTTTTGTTTAAGAAGCTAATTTAAGGAATTTAGGAAAGACAAAACGATTGAAGAAGAAAATGAAGCTGGCGATTATAAGGTACAAGAAGAGCTACATATGTATCCAGAGAGGGTGTAAAATGTTTCACAATTTGATTCTGGGTAGTCTGAAAAGTAAGAAGTATCTAAAATCTCCTTCATCTGAATTTCATGAACAGTTCAACTCACTACACCAAAATGTACTAAATGGCTCATGAAACACATCTATTTAGTATCCTTTCACCATCGAAAGAGTGATACAAAGGATTATTATTATTATTATTATTATTATTGACTGAAAACCTTCACTTTTAAAGTAAGACGCTGTAAGTTTTGTACAATTTTTAAAAATGTCAATATTTTTAAACTTTCAACTTCTTATGATGAGTTTTACGTAAATTAAGTGCAGAAAGGTCCTTATTTATTTGCTATCTACCAGCATTTTCATGTCAGTATTGTTTGAAAACATGAGTATAAATGATTAATTTCTTTTGTTTCTGATGTGTTGATAACAACAGACAAATCGATTATTTCTTCAGTACATTCAAGTGCAATCCGTCATATTTCATGCACAGAACGTATAACTCAATAACAAACCCATTTTTTTTCTTTAATTTGATGATTCCCCTTCGTTATAGACATTAAAATATTAGCAGAAAAATGTTAAGATTCTTGTCTTCGCATGCTTATTGCACAGGTAATTTTATCGAAGAATTCAATTTGTACATGTATTTTTGTAAACTTTAATCAAAGGTTATATATATAAACACCTCCCAAGATGATATTACAAATTCGGTGGAATACACATTGATGACTATAGAAAACCAATAATACCGGTATTTTAAGGGAGGGAACGCATTTTCTCTTTTGACGAAAATTGGGCAATATAGCATACAATGATCAATCTCATGAATCCTATAAAGAATTCGAAATTGATACAAGGACTTTGACGGATCTTTGAACACCAGAAATGGGAGAATGCACTTAGGAGGAGGAAGCATTCCCTCTTGACCGGACACCCACAGTCAGACCATTATCTTAATCAGACAAAAGGAGGAATCCTTAGACAATCCTTTTTGTAACAAATGGTTTAACAATTGGTGTGAATCTGACGTCTTTAATGTTTGGTGTCGGTTGCAAATTATACAATAACACAAAGAGTAAAAAAATCGAAAAACAAAACAAAAAAACCAAGAACAAAAATCAGCAATATACTTATTCACTCCTTCACAACAATTTTATAACAAAGACAGGAACTTCATCTGATACACGTCTATGATCCTTAAACAACAAAACAAACAAAACAATTGCAGCATCTATGCAAGATTATCACAGTGAATTCCTTACTTGAACTGTATTCAGCTTTCTATGTGTTTTAGATATTCTTGATAGCTATATATCCAAATATATTTACGTATTTAGTTACTATTAAATGCACAAGATACATATATTTCAGGGGAGGGGGGGGGAGAGAGAAAACATTTCCCGAATTTATTTTTATGAAAACATTTTCCTTTTACCTCTTCTTGTTGCAGTAACACCCGTAACCAATGATACCTCTTTTCTGAACTTTACCTTCTTCTGGCTGTTAAATATATGTAACAGTCGAGAACTATTTTCATATTGGACGTTTAATGCCCAAGTAAAGTTGCTAATGATTTTCATTAAACTAAGAATGTTTATACCCGACGTCGCCTTTTTATAAATAAAAAGATTTGCCTTTCATCATTTTTCTTTTCTTCTTGCAGTTGGAAGTAGTGTATACAGTTGTGAAGTAAACAACCACAACAATTGATACGAGAAGCCTCATCCGAAAAGTAAGGGGAAAAGGCAGTGTATAGATTGAGAAAATTCCCATGGGGACCCGGGTTAGAATAGATTCTCGGTATCCATTGTTCGTCGTAAGAGGCGAATAAATGGCGCGGTCTTTCGCAAAACCAAGGTTCCGTGTCACAGAAGGTGTGGCACAGTAAACATCCCTCCCCGCTCAAAGGCCGTTAGAGCCCAGCAGAGGCCTAACTAATTCTCGGGCAGAATATTAAACAATAACCAGCAAACTAACCAAACTGAGAAAACGCATGTAATTGATTTATCAAGAATGCATTGAATTCTGGACAGGAAATCACAGTACCCAACAGTAATGAACTCCATTTTATTAAACCTCTACAAAGGTTGCCGCTCAGAATCGGGAATAGCACCTCTAATTGCCGTAGATTGATTGATTAATTGTTTGTTTTACGCCACGTCGAGAATTTTTTACTCATATTGAGACGTCACCAGCTGTAGGTGAAGTACCACAAATTTAGACCTATGCATAGCGCTCAGGGCCGTAACAGTGAGGGTTCGTTAACGCTCCAACGCTTACCGTGACACGGGACCTCCGTGTTTAAGGTCATCTTCGAAAGACCCGTGATTCTCGCCTCTAAATGCCGAGCGTTTGGCGAAGGAGCAATCACTACCTATTTTTCGTCTTAGGTCTGACGCGGCGCTCGAACTCAAAACCTCCCGGTCACGAAGCGAACGCTCTAACCACTGATCTACCGCGATTGCCGTGGAGGGAACATACTAAACTATGTCATTCTAAATAAATTGCATATCTAAATTTGTACTTTATCAATCAGAGACTAGAATACAATACGATTAAATTATTTGGGGTCATATTGTCTTTCACAAACACACCTTGTTTCTGAAAAGTGATATTAATCTCATGCTAGTGTATCTTTAACCTTGATGATATATTGTAATGAGGTCAAAGGTTCAGGTCAAAAATGTATCTAAAAATGAAAAAAAGAAATGTAGAACAATACAAAGGCTAAGATCACGAACAGTACTTCATCTCATAATTCCGATAGAAAATACAAATCAAAAGATGGACAAACACGGATCTCTGGACGGAGGTGGAAGTACGTGCCTTGGAGGAGTAAGCATCCTCTGTCGACAGGTCAAAACCAGCCCTGAGCTGTATATCTTTATCAGGTATATGGCGACAACCGCAGTTAGAATCAGTGTGCAAAGAACGGTCTAACAATTGGTATGAAACAAGTCAGACTGCATTTAAAGTAATGGAAGGTTGACAATTGACAAACTAGATCTTTATATTGGGCATATAAAATGCGAAATGCTGATTTTAGTCGAGACTACAGAAAACCATAAAACATCAACTTGTTTGACAGTTATCTGCCTCTATTTAAAAAAATGAACGCATGCAGAACAAGCTCTTGCATATGGAATCATGCGAGAGATATAAACATCATATGCAGGTGATAATGTAATATTGCTACATGTAGGTAGATAAGGGAAGTCGACAATGGAGAAGTTGAAATCTTCCCGTTTGTCATAAAGTTGAATTGATAGTTGACTGTCAGCATCTATGTTGAAGAAAATGTGTAGTAAATGTGAAAGATCTGTGGTTTCTCTTATTTCAGATTCACTGTGATATATCGAGTCGAGATACGAATGAAAATGATGAAAAGGCCAAGTTAACTAACAGTATTCCATCTCGTATTTCCTACAGAAAATACAAATCAGAGAAATGGGAAAACACGGACCCCTGGTCATACCAGAGGTGGGATCAGGTGCCTAGGAGGAGTCAATATCCCCTATCGATCGGTTACACCCGCCGTGACCCTACTTCCCGATCTGGTAAACGGAGTAATCGGTAGTCAGAATCAATGCGCCAAGAACCGCCTAACAATTGGTATGAAACGTGACGGACAGCATTTGCACTAATGGTAAGTTGTACTGGCAAACTAGATCGTTATCAGCACCATCAAATTTGCGAAATGCTGACTTTAGACGAGACAGTACAAACCCCTGTAATATCTACGTAATATATGTAATGTCGTCGATATATCTAAATATTGACTTCAAGGCCACAGCAAACTATTTTCCTGTCATGTAGAAGTTTTGAATGAATTCTGCTTCATATGAATATTGATTGATTGTTTCTTTGTTTTCCGCCACACTAAACAAGTTTTCAGTTATCTGGTGGCGTCCAGTTTTTGTAGGTGGAGGAGAGAACCCAGATACAATGTATCCGGCAAAAAGACCACCGACCTTCCGAAAGTAAACGGGCAAACTTTCTGACATATATCGGCGCGAGCGGGAATCGAACCACCGCCGACTAGAGGTGAGAGGCCTTGTGATTTTTAAGCGCGAAGCGCGATGTTCTAACCACTTGGCCCGCTTCATAAGAATATACAAATAGACCAGCTAACAAAGGAGAAGAATCCGGTCCCATGTGAATTCCAACTAGCTATTGAAAGATCTGATCACTAAAGACTACATAGATAATGTCAACGATTAATTCGACCCTCTTTTCAATGCATTACGCAACAAGTAACGCAAAATTTTCATATAATTCAAGAAAAATAAGGATTTTTGTTATGTTAAACTGAACCAATTTGCAAAATTTAAAAGAAATTTGACGTGTGGAATTTTTTTTTTTGCATAAAGGCCACAAATTCAGTCTTGGACGCCCTCAGTTAAATGCATTAATTTTCATTAGAGTACACGTTTTGACATATAAATTGTGAAGAAAATGTACATTCATGAAACAAAATAGAAAAAAAATAACAAATAAAATAATAATTAGAGTCATAAATTCATATTTGTAACTATTTTATCACACTTGAATTTTACATACCTTGTAAAACAATCGTTTAGCTAGATGGACTTATTTTGTATTTTTTATTTAATCACAATGGCACTACAATTTACGCCCGATGTCAATGTATTCATCATTAACACACCAAGCATCAATCGGTCAATTTTGATATCGGATGATAATAGTGCACAATTATAATCTTGAATATCCAAACCCTTCGCTCTTTATCAAATGTAACAGTCGGTTGGAATTTACAAACACCCCATAACTTAATAATAGTATCTTACACTCCATATTAATGCCGTCTGTATAGCCTTCTACCTGAGGCCTTCCGCATGCACTCGGAAGACCTCGGGTACAAGTCAATATTCTGTATTAACTGTTGGTACAAACGTTTGATTCAAAAAGGGCTTGACCATCCCAAGTATCATCAAAATTGAAAGTCCTTGATTTGTCACTCCTTGCCTGTTATATGGAGAAACTGTTAAGTGGAATATATAATGTATTGTTGTTGACATATATATGGTAATTAGTGTATTTCAAATGTTTCTGAAAATATTTTTTCACATTTCGTTAATTCACACCACACAATCATTTGCATTGTAGGTATATGATGCACATTTGCTTCCAAATTGAGAAGTTAATGTGTCTTCTGTATAATCCTTTTCTTTTTATTTTTCACTTTGGTAGTCTTCAGTTATTACGTGTAATTAAATGTGTTATTCGATGTAATCACAAGAAAAATCACATATGCATGCTTCTTTCTTTTATGAGAGTTAAAATTTCAAGTTTTGAAACATGTTGTATGTTTTCGTAATATAATGAAAAGATATGAAAATTTGATGGTTTAATATTTTATTTAAGAAGGGAAAATAATACAAAGTGCACAATGTAGTAAGGAAGATAAGATATTCCTAAGGAACGAAACATACGATGCAGTTCATTCTTCTTTCATCACGTTGATTTCAAACACCGTCATATCCATCTACAAGTAATTAATAACTGTAAATATAATGAACCTCAGGGAAACCCTAAAACCATAAAACCCTAGGGAATTGTACTTGTTACTCCTTAAATGAAAGATGTTTTCACATTTATGAGAGAGAAACAGAGAATGAGAGACCCATTAATTGTTTCAGTCTTTTCTCTATAGATCTGCATTTTGCGATTTAAGAGTTTAAAATTGAAGACTTTTATTATAGGTCTAATATTCTAAAGATACAAATTAAAATTCTGATACGTCTTGGGACTTACTGTTTATTAGTTTTAAAATAGTTGTCTTCTATCAATCTCAAACTCCTCTAACATTTATTTACAAAACGCCTCATTCAAAATCTTAATAAATGAAAATGTTGAGATTTGGCTTTTATTTAATATTTCTGTTTAATATGCATAAGCATGAAATTAACAATTCTCGAAAATAGGATAAATGCTTCTATTATATAATTTTACGAACAACTATAAAACACCAGATTTACAAAATTAATTTTTCATAAATAAAATTCTGTCTTTCGTTGAATTACAGAGGTTTGACTTTTTAATACAGATAAAAATGAGAACAAAAAAAGAATTTATATTTAATGCGCATTTACATGTATCTCAGAGCAGTAAGATGACAGAGAAATTGACCATTCTCGCATATAGGATTAACGCTTCTATCATATGATCTTGCGTATAAATCCGATAGGGATTCCTCTGTTTGGTGTGTTCTATGACATAATACTTGTATTCTATCATATAGATCATGTTCAAGTATCCATTGTACATGTGTAAGTTTTAAAATATCGTAAGGGAACCGTCAACATATTTGTATGTACACCTAACATAAAGGTTCCCTACATGTTGTTATAATACGAATTAAAGTTCTAGATTTTAAAGACATAAAGTTTCAAAACTTCACTGATATACAAATATTTAGGACAGATTCAAGTGCATGAATCTCGAGTTAAATATGAAAGTAATATACAAAATCGTTGATAGAATGTTACCATTTCAATGATGTTTAAATTTAAATCTCTCTTTAAATGGCTCAAAAACGGCACTAGGTTCTTTGAATTTGAATGAGGTCTGAAAGAACAAATATCTATAATTAGACGTAAGTTCAATGAAATATGCTGTAAAACACACCCACACATGCAAACAAATGCCAATAAAAATATCTATAATTCGTGGTAAGCCAAATAAACTATGTTGTAAAAATTGGAAACATATATATTTCAAATGTAATGCATTCCAAAATGAATCATTTCCTAAACATCTCAGTTTGTTTTCTATTTTGGATCATTCTGCTGAAATGTTCCTTTCAACGTCCGATCTGTCTTTAAGTTTTAAAAACTGAAATTTGAGATGCTAATGAAATATATAAAGTGCATTTGCAAGAGGATTTAGAGAAGTATCCTATGCTGTCAACTGAAGCGAGCTCTGAGGAGCTGTCGCCAATGTGAGAAGTTGCATGTAACTCACCACGGATCGTCTTTTTCTATCACACCTGTTGCAATATCTTGCGCAGGCAGACAGGTCGTCGTTGTATTCACAGCAATAAGTTCTGCAGGGAGTTTCTCCCCCAACAAGCGTCACGAGAAGAAGTAAGGAGACAAGACACACCAGCTTCATCTAAAATTAACAAATTGGGGTGTGGGGCGTCTAATCGATCAGTTGTTTTTCAAATAGCATTGTATGTACCTTATTATCCATAATAGCAATACGTAAACAAGAAAACTATTTAATTAAGAAGAATACGGACGACTTAAATCTGATGATAATCTTACCAAGGTTCAGATGAGAAAATCACGAATTTACAGTCGTTTTCCTAAAACAAGTTTAATGATGACTTACAACCTGTATTTATAAACATCGGATGCGGCTTTTTCTTACTGAAATCTACATAATGTAGAAGTTTTAACCCCGATGCAAACAAGATGAAAACATGAATTTGGTGACAGAATCCAACATTTACTGACAAATATTGGCTCAATTTATATGATATTCCCTTCTACCACAAAAAGGTTGAAAATGCTGTAAATGATCAGTGTCCGTGGAGGTTTGATTATATAGAGCAAAGTACGATTAATGCATATTGTCATCAACCGTTTGCAATTAACAAAATCATAGGAGTTGTCACACTTTCCATAGGATTAAACGCTCTTATTTATCCCCTTCATGGTTAAATGACGTTATCGCCTTGCAATCAATTTCTGCCTGATACTAGAGTCCATTTTAGATTAACCAGTTAAATTTATCTCAACTTCCTTAAATTCTAAAATTTGCTCATTATTTTACGTGTTCTGTATTCTGATGGTTAGCTCCTAAACATATTAATCTATTTTACACCTATTATCATTGTATATAAACCAACGCATTATAGATCAAGGACAGGAATCCATGATTTTCGAGAGATGCTAACAGATAACACTTTGGTAGCATTTTCTGACACTTTTAGAAAGTTTAACTTTTATTCTATGTGAACGATAATTCAGCTATATCTGTAGTACAATTGAATTTTGGGCCTAAAATGTAACGACTTCGTATACATTTTCTATTTCTCTTACGTATACATACTTATGTCCGTGGTCAAATGCTTTGAATATCGCGCTCGAAATCACAATGGCTCTTATCTCTAGCCTGCGCGGATTCGATGCTCGTTCACACCGATAGGTGTGAGAAAGTTTACTTTCGGAAGGTCGGTGGTCTCTTTCCAGGTATATTGTATCTGGGTTCTCTCGTCCACCAATAAAAACTGGACGCCACCAGATAACTGAACAATTCTTGAGTGTGGCGGAAAAAAACAACAAAGGACCTGTATATATATATATATATATATATATATATATATATATTCTTCGGTTTTTAAAATTGACCATTGATGATTTCTATATATGAAGACTCCATTTTGTATATCTAAATAGTTCAGAATGCAAATTTGCTGAGATATACCAAGAGTCGAGGGCGTAGAATTTCAGTTGATCATTTGTTCACAATTGTAACATTAAAAGAAACTAAGATAATTCAAATTACATTTGAGGTGATTTTTGTTCTAAAATATTTTGAAGACGGATTGATAGATTTGTCCACAATAGAGACATTTCGATTTGTTGTTTTCATATATGAGATCACTATTTGAATGGGAATATAGCGAGGTCTTGCAAAATTTGATTTCATATATCTGCTACGAAACTTTAATACATATCAATGTGCATTTTAAAGCTTTAATAACGATAGAAGACACTTCGTATGCTCGTTAATTTTTTTATAGGTCTGTAGCAACCATTTGCATTCCTCAATGCAAAATCGATCATCAGTGAATGTTTTATCATAAGCGGTTGCTATACAGGTGCTTTATAGATGAAAGTATTCAATCAAATTCCTTTCTAGTTGATGTTCCCATAATGTATATGCTAATCCTACGTGAGTGTATTGTTTTCTTAACGCTAATGTGATGAGGAAAAAAGAGTTAAGATATTTTAATATACGCAATGATTTTATTTTGTAAGCCAGGTATATAACGGTAAAGTTTAATAATTTAATATCAATGACAACGAAGAACTGAGTAAAAATCAGTACAATTTGAACGCAATGACAATCATTACTAAAATAAATCAAGCATGAAATTATTTTCAAACATTTCACCAATAAGTAAATGCCATGCATAATGTTTGCTCTTGCAAATAATAAGTAATTTTTCAATACCTTTTTCTCTAGATGGATGTCTTTGTTAATCTTACATCGACACGTCCAATTTATACTTTTACGTACGATGTTGACAGGAATATCTTGACCTTGTTCTGTTCAGAAGTGTCCTTTTTTATGATACTCTACGTACTTGAATTTTTCCGAGAAAACAATCATTTAAAGAACACGTCAACGGTTCAGAGTACACCTAAACATATATGGCCTCATTATAATAATGAGTGATACCTTCGTGGTTGTAAGGCAGCAAAGGAAACATTATGCCCCTGCCTTTGCCCGCATTCTTATTTTAAAAGAACTAGATCAATTAATGAAGGAAGCTATCACATGAAGTATTTTCTTAGAATTAACAAATTTGATAACATTTGGAACATCTCTGCATTTTCCATACATGTATACGTGACGTGCTTGGCTTTCATGCAGAAGTCGAGAATTTTCTTAGATATTTTATGTGAACCTTGTTGCCAAGTTGGACTAATTAAAGAAGAAAACTTTAGTATCCTACAGAATGTTACGAATGATTGTTGATTGTTTGCTTTACGTCCCGTCGATGATTTTTCACACATATTGAGAAGTCACCAGCTTTATGTGAAGTAACACAATTTAGATGTGTGATTATCGCTGAGGGCCGTAACAGTGAGGGTTCTTTAACGTGTCAATGCCTGCCGCGAAACGTTTTTAAAGTCATATCTGAAAGACACCTTGTTCTCACATCTAAATGCCAAGTGTTTACCTAAGGAGTAATTACTGGCACAATCAAGGCTCGAACTGACGAGGAAACGAACTCTCTAACCAAATCAGCATCCACCAAAATTTAGCATTGAAAAGTATCCTTGTCTTCTAATATTCTTTTCATGATACAATTCTCTCATATATAGCAGGAAGTGAATACCCAAAATCGGGATTGCACAAACCCCTGTAGCATAAACTATCATGCATTCAAAGACCAAAATTAAAAACAAAATAAACAAACAAAAATATCTATAATTAGAGGTAAGCTGAATAAAATATCTTGTAAAAATTGAAAACATATATAGCTCAAATATCATCCATGACAAACGATACAAACCAAAGAAAACAAAACCCCAGTACAAAACGGGGAGAAAACAACAAACAAACAAAATCCGAGCAAAAAACATGTCATCAGGTTTGGATTGTAGTTTTGATATCTTGCATCTACATATTAATTACATTAACTTATTTATGCAGCATAGATTTAGCAGTTTGATTTCGAAAATAGTGTAAAATGAAATAGTACACGAAAATCATTATTTCAATATAATTTCTATCGTAACGAGAGTCGTACCAAGGGTTTTGATATTTGAATTACTCAAAAGCTCGTATCATATTGGATGAATCATGTCTTAAACATCTGCCTTGGTTCTCTCTCTTATTCTAAGTATTTTGGATAATTCTGCTGAACTGTTCCTTTCAACGTCCGATGTGTCTTTAAGTTTTAAAAATTGAAATTTGAGATGCCAATGACAAAATATAGAGCACATTTACAAGAGGGTTTAGAGAAGTATCCTATGCTGTCAACTGAAGCGAGCTCTGGGGAGCTGTCGCCAAAGCGAGAAGCTACATGTAACTCACCACGGATAGTCCTTCTCTAGATTTTCTTCTCATCCAGTGTATTTTCTCGGCACTGTTTGCAACATATTGCGCAGTGAGACAAGTCTCCATTGTACTCACAACAATACGTTTTGCAGTAACTTTCTCCCCCAACAAACGCCACGGCACGAAGTAAGAGACAAGATACACCAGTTTCATCTTAACGAAAAGAATTGGAGTATGGGGGGGGGGGGGGGGCGTTAAATCACTCATGTTGATTTTCAAATAGCATTGTATGTACTTTATTACACTAAATAGCAATAAGTAAACAAGTATTCCATTTTGTTAAGTACACGGACGACTCAAATCGTATGATAATTTTGACAGGTTTAGATGAACAAATCTCAATATTTACAATCGTCTTCCTAAAACTCGTTTAATGATGACTAGCGATCTCTTATTGCAAACACCAGATTCGGCTTCATCTACTGAAATCTATATGACATAGAAGCTTTAACCCCGATGCAAACAATATCAAAACATGAATTTGGTGACAGAACCCAACATCTAGTGACAAATATTTGGCTCACCCTTTTTAAACTGCCCTTGTACCGCAACACGGTTGGACAGTCTGTAGATGATCAAACTTCATCAAATAGAGCAAACTACAATTAATACATCAAGTCATCAAACGTTTGCAGTTAAGCAAGATTGTAGGAGTTGTCACACTTTTCCTAGCATTAAACACCCTTATTTATCCCCATCATGATCAACTGACATGATGACGTTTGTAACATGGGACAAGCAAGGCTATCTCCAATCAGAAGACAAGAACACCACTTTAAATAACAATTTATTTACAAAAGAAAGAAAAGATAGAAAAGAAACATTAATCTCACCTATCTCACTTCTATCACCCCACTAACACACATGAAGCAAATGAATATTTGAAAACAGAAAAAAAATATTCTATCTCAATATGAACACAGTTTTCGTTAGTTGCCACTGTTCATTGCTAAGTTCTAAGCATGTAGCTTTCCTAGCATCAAGTTCTACAAGCCGAACACGATCGTCATTTAGCTGCGATCCATGTTGTTCTGGTGTAGTACTTGGACAGTAAAGTACCCTCCTCTTATGTATGAACCAAAGTTTCTGAGTGCATTTCCTCGTGGATTCCAGTTGATACGTGGTCACTAGTCCACCCTATTATAATCCACCATGATTCCTCTTTCGATAAAACAGCAGCAATACTTGACGCTACAATATGGCAACCATCATAAGTATAGGCAACTAACTATTGCTTCTTATTATGATAATAAAGTTGTATTTTTGAAAACATAACAAGTATACATGAAAATGCTAACACATATTTACAGAAATGGCGGACCATACATCACTTCCGGTCAATCACTTCCGCCCAGGTATAGAAAAACGAAGTTTAAATGTCACAAGAAAAATACAAAAATAGTGAAAACTATCTCCCTAACTCTCTCCATAGAAATAACAATAAAGAGATTTAAAGTCTCACGCCACCGTTACGCCTGAACACACATACAGGTAAAGGTGAGTACTGGCCAAGTTCAATTATAAGAACGACCATGTATAAAATGTGAAATAAGCAAAATAATGCTGCAAATTATCTATAAATGCAAATATCCACTTACCACGGTCGTGTATCCGTGCCCTTGTCAAATAAAAGCAGCTAAAATGAGTTCAAATCGAACTTGTGTCAGCATATATCACTCCGACACAGCTATCGTCTTTCCATTGACGCAGCTCACCCGAGAATGAATATATACCAGAAGTCGATAGCGTAGAATTTCAGTTGGTCATTTCTTCACAATTATAACATTAAAATAAATTAAGATAATTTAAATTATCTTTGAGGTGATTTCTCTTCTAAAATATTTTCAAGGCAGATAGCTAGAATTGTTCACAGTAAAGATATTTCGTTTTGTTGTTTTCATACGTGGGGCCACTATTCGAATGGATAGCGAGCTTTTGCAACGTTTGATTTCATTATCTGTTATGAAACTTGTTTACAAAATGAGAAATCGAATATTATGCCTAAATACCTATGTATGTCTAATTTAGGAATGAAACATTGAAATCAATTAAGAGTTTTTAATTCAATGTCAACGGAAGAACAATGCAATATCTATGTCTTCAATTTCCCTTTCGTCATAAATTCCATATTTCATTAGCCTGAAACTGAAGTATCACATCTTTAAAATAAATTTGCTCTTTTTAATCCATATTTTGATGTTTCTTTACATCGTTGGACACCGCAGCTCAAAATCACGACCACCAGGTTACGAAGCGAACGCTCTAC
The DNA here is from genome assembly GCA_024699665.1 of Ostrea denselamellosa. Lineage (NCBI taxonomy): Eukaryota > Metazoa > Mollusca > Bivalvia > Ostreida > Ostreidae > Ostrea > Ostrea denselamellosa. The sequence goes on from JAMZEH010000063.1 coordinate 96,942, forward strand.
CACGCCTGACAGGTGCCTCATTAAACTAAACGTTTATTTCATGGCTAATAAAACAACTCGTATGCCCCATCAAAAGAGTAATACAAGCTTTCATTTATTTCGTATTATTTTTTGTGTTAATGCGGAATGATAAAAGGTGTTTTGTTTGCAAATAAGAGATTTTAGAATTCACATTTCGCTGTGGTTTGATGAATGATACGAATATCCAATAAATCATGTCTAAAACACTCAGAGAGACGTTCTGATGTTTTTTAAATAATAAAAATTAACTTCGAAAATTCGAAACGTTTAAATCTACAGCTAAAATCTCTTTAAAAAGCATGTCAGAAAAATAGATAGATATATAAAACAAATGTATTTTAAAAAGAAATTGAAATGAAATGGCGAAAATTCAGAACATTGCCATTTTTCAAATCTGAAGAAAGCCCATTGATGAAGCAATCAGAACATTGTAAAAAGACAACTATATCCCTTTATGTGAAATGGTTTACAAATTAAATCAATTGACAAACAAAAACTAAATATTTGATGAAAATTACATAAAATTAGCAACAGTATGATTATTTTAGTAATTTCTATCAATATTAGTCGGGATCGGTATTTTTCCAAGGTTTGGTTCAAATCTAAAGGGAAAAAAAGGACATTTCTGAATTCAATTTCTTTTAAAATTTGCTTATCTATTACATCTTTTTTTCCAAATTACATTTCTTGACGATTTTAATCGTAGATTTAAAGAATAGTAACAAAAACCCGTTATAATTTTCATAAACCTTTTTTAAAATTTAAATTGTCAGAACATTTACATGATTGCTCTTTTTTTTACTACATATTCATACCATGCACCAAATCAAAGCGAAGATAGATTCTAAAATCTCTTCTTTTTTTCGAAACAAAACACTTTTTTATCATTTCGGGGACAAAAATCACAAAAATTCACACAAAATAATTGAGAGCTTACATCACTCTTTAGATGGTGAAATCATACTTCATACGAGGTACTTAAACGAGCTGTAAGTACAAAATGTCTCGAATTTTTCTCGAATACTTAATACACAGATAATTTCAAATAGGAATTCAGTTCGTACATGCATTTCTGTAAACTTTAAAAAGGACTCATAGCTGTAAAGCCGCACATTACAGTGTATATAGCGCGTTAAACGTTTTGAAATTTTAATCAAATGCATATTCATAATAAATGCATCCAAAATAAATAGATCAATAGATGTAAATGCCATTTAAATTAATAATAATTAAAAATACTAATTTGAAAATCATTACTAATTATTAATTTTAATTTAAAACTTATTTTGCATTTAAATCCGATAGGAGAATGCCTTTATTGTTTCAATATCATTGTAACTTACCATGTAGATTGATGTTATATATAATTGTACCTATGCGATGCACTCACATCAAAAGGCTTTGACGACACCTGCCAATATTGGTAGTAGTACTATGACGGACCCTTGAAAAATCATACATGGGATGATACACCTACGAGGAGTATTTGAGTACTTGAGCGGACACCCACCGCGGTATTATTATCGTGATCAGACAATATGAGTAATGTTTAGTCAAAACCTCTTTGTAAGGAACAGCCTAACAGCTGGTGTGAATCTGTCTTCTTTTATGTTCAGTGTCGATTGTAAATTACATCATAACGCAAAGAGAAAAAACACTGCAATACCTGTATATTTATTCACTCCTTCACATCAATTTTATAAGAAAGTCCGGAACTGGATCTGATACACGTCCATCATCCTTAAACAAAATAAAAACAATTACAGCATCTATGCAAGATTATCTGCGTTTTAAAAAACAAAAACAAAACAATACAGATAAAAAAAAATCAAAGAAAAAAAAAAGATCAACAGAGTGAATTACTTACTAGAAGTGAAGTCAGTTTCCCGTCTGCTTTAGATACGCTTGATAGCTACATGTTTAAAGATATTTGCACATTTAGTAACTATCAAATGTACACAGTACATGTATTTCAGGGGGGAAATGGAAAAGAGAAAATCTTACGAGTTACTTTTTTTTTTTTTTTTTTTAAATTTAATCAAATACGGAGAGATAAAAAGGCAAAAATAAAAGAATATTACGCTTGATCTGCAATATTCTCCGAACTTCGACGACGAGCTACATCATCTGCTGCCTGTTTTGAAATGAATGAAATGTAGAAAATTAATGATTTATTACACCGTTCATTAAGATATTTTGTTGTTATCATATGAAATGAAAAAAATTTCGTTATACAAGAATTTCATTTATTTGCCGACTTTTTTTTTAATTTAAAGCATTGTCTTTTACCTCTTCTCTCTTCTTGTTGCAGTAGCACCAGCAACCTTTGTTAGCTCTTTTCTGAACTTCATACTCATCCGGCTGTTAAATACATATAACAGTCGATAACTAATTTGATTCCCGACATATAATGTCCACGCAAAGCTATCAATGATGTTCATTACATCAACAATATCGATACCCAACTTTCCTTCTTTTAAAGAAAAAAAAGAATTGTCTTTTACCGCTTCTCTTTGCTTGTTGCAATAGCACCAGCAGCCGTTGGAAGTGGCGTATACAGTTGTGAAGCAGACAACCACAATAATCGCTACGAGAAGCCTCATCTGAGATATAAAGGGGCAAAGCGGTATACAAACAGAAAATTCCCGTGGGGATCCGGAGTATGTTTTAAGTACCTCTTGCTTGTCATAAGAGGCGAATAATGACTCGTTTCATCGGATGAGAACTGTCACCTGTCACAACAGGTATGTCACGATAATGAATCCTCCCTGCTCAAAGGCCGTAAGCGCCTAATACATGGCTAAATTTTGCAGCCTTTCACCGGCAATGTTCACCCATATCGATAGTGAAAATTTCTCGAGCGGAACGTTAAACAATATACAACCAAAGTAACCAAACTGAGAAATTGATTGCCAGGAATGCATTTTCTGGTTGTTTGTAAGAAATATATTAAAAGATTTCTTTTTTGTGCGACGTTATAATTTTGAATTTAAATGATAATCTTGAATAGGAAATATATAAGATGAATAAGAAACACACTGCAAATGTGGTATTTACCACCATTATTCATGGTATAAAATTTGTATTTACTATGAGTAGTAATTTTACATATTTAATAGCTACTGTTATTACTTGATATTCTAGTATTATAAATTGTCAATTACGACTGTAATATCTAATGCTTCTATTCGAAAATGTTCAGCTTAAAACGGACATACATACTAGAATGAAAAAGTATGCGAATCATATAAATCTATATTTGTTTAGAATTAATGAAGATAAGGCAGTTACTCACCTTGAGAAGTTCAAGTTGGAAAAATTAAAGTTAACAAATATGTATTTCGCTTGGTTTTATATACTCACTGGGTAGAAATACGTGTCACCAATTCGAAGATGTCGCAAAATCAACCAAATGCCACTATGCCATTTGATATTAACCTGTAACAGAATGTTGATGAATCCTGTTTGTATCAGGATGTAGGGCGGCTTAGATTGCAATTGATCTTGCTTATATATTTTACAAAGGTTTGAAGTTCATACATGTATTTGTTTCAGCTGCGAATTTGTTTGGCTTTTTAAATTGTGTTTTTTGTTTGTTTGTTTTGGGGGGTTTTTTATATTAAAAATCGTGCTAGAACACCATGTTGAGTCATTCGCCCATTGTTTCCAATTAAATTAAGCCAATTTTAACTCATTAAAAGAGTGAAGACTTGAACAGAGCAGTTTAAACAGTCAAAATTATATATATTTTTTATTTTGGTATTTGGGGGGGTGGTACTTTTGGGTTTTTGGGGGTGGGTGGGGTGTTTTTTATTTTTGTTTTTTGTTGGGTTTTTTATTATTATTGGGTTTTGGGGGGGGGGGGGTTTCTCTCTCTCCTCTCTTCGTTTTATTTTTATTTATTTATTTTTTTTTTTTTTTTGGTTGTGTCTCTTTGTTTTTTGTTCTTTTTTGTTTATAGAAGGTTAGATACTATTTTCATGTTCAATCATATTTTAGCTACATTTCCATGAGTTGTAAAACCAGATAAAAATATGGTTTCCTATCTTGTCTGCCAGTGCGACAATCTGTGCACAATCAAAATGCATTTATTCATACAGTTTCATCATATCTAAATGGAATTTTTCGATACCATGTATAATTAATCTTAATGAACATTTTCGAGCGGGACGTTAAACAATACCTAATCAATGTACGTATCATGGGATACGGAAGAGGCCTATTTAGTTGCAAGCCTTGTTTTGTTTTAGTATACAGTGGCCGGGGTCTAATGAACGCGTATCAATTTTTTTATAACACACTTGTATATATGAAGCAAAATAGATTATAGAAAACTTTAAATTGATGATATATTTGGAGTCGTTGGTGATCAAGTCTCCCAATATTCGTTAGAAATTCCATTGGCACTAACAGTATGTTTTTCATAGATGACCTATGTTTGTATTATATGAAAAATAACTTATTCAAAACTTCTACGTGAGATGAAAAGAAAATCTTGTCGTAGCCTTCAATTGAACATGACGTTTCATTTATCAACAATTCTAATGTTCATTCGATATTCCAGTTTAAAACAAGACATCAAAGAGTATCCCATATCTACTTCATATTAGGATATTTTATTGAACACAGACTTTCACGGCAAATTAACAACTCAACTTTATGACAAATAGGAATAGTTCGGTTTCCCCATCGTTAACTTCATGTTTAGGTGGCAGTATTCGATTATCACCTACGTATGGTATTCATCTCTCAACTTATTTGATAGGTGAGAGTCTTCATGATATCATAATTTATATTTCGGATTTCCAACATTTTGGACTTAAGCATCACTGAAGAGACATTAATTGTCGAAATGCGCATCTGTTGCATGAAAATTGGTACCGTTTATGTTTTATATTTGAACAACTGGGTCGATGTCTCTGCTGGTGGACTGTTAGTCCCCGAAAATTTTCACCAGCCCAGTCGCTAAGTACTTCGATACTAGCATAAACTACGGATAAAAATTTGCTGTGATAAAATTAAGAAATTTATTTCAAAATTAAGGATTGACTTCCTCATGCATAGCTCTGATCTTTAGCCGGATTAGGTTCCAGTATTTTGGGGTTTTTTGTTTGTTTTTGTTTTGTTTGTTTTGTTTTGGTTTTTTTTTTTTTTTGGTTTTTTTTTTTTTTGGTTTTTTGTTTTTTTGTTTTTGGGGGGGTGGGGTGGTGGTGGTTGTTGGGTTTTTTTCTGTTGTTGTTGTTGTCAATTGTAAAATATAATCGGGAAGTCTATCGATATTTCTGCAATGACGAAGTGCTTCAAATTTACTAGACTTTCTTCAAATAAAATTTGAAATACGTGGATTATGTCTGACTATCAACAATTAAAAGATTTAAGAGAAAAGCTGAGTTCACACTTATTCATTTAAATCAACGAATTTAATTTCCTTCTAAATAATAAAAGTAGAATACCAGCAAATATTGGAGGTGCTAGACATAAGCCAGTTAGTATATTTAGAAAAGCAGTACAATATATTAATTTCTTCAACTTCATGTTATATCTAAGACAAAGCAATTTTAGACTTTAATGAAATATATATAAAAAAATATTTGGGTATTTCTCCATTTGACATACATATCTTTATATAACAACGAATATTGCAGTAAAGCAGTTTTCGATGATGAGAAACATTACAAGTTGTATCATCACTGTAATCATCCTTATGCTGCTAAAGTAGATGCGATATACAATGTAGGAACTATTCACTTTGATCCTGGTGGTTTAAAATTGTACAATTCTTATATATCAATTTTGTTTGTCAGTAGCCTGCCTCGACTTAAAAAACTTATCATAAGCAGACCAAGCTCTTGCGTATCGAATTAGTTGAAAGATATAAATACCATAAGCAGGTGATAATGGAATATTGCTACATAGATAAGGGAAGTTGGCAATGCAGAAATTGAAATTAACCCGTTTGTCATAAAGTTGAGTTGTTAGTTTGCCCTCAGCATCTCTTTTCAATAAAATATATAAGTACGAAACAGATGTGCAATACTCTGTGGTGCTTTTCGTTTCAAGTTCATTTGGGATATATCGAATCGATATATCAATGAAAATAATTATTATTAATAGATAAAAAAACGTCGATATATCTAAATGTCCAACTGAAGGCCACCGCAAGAGATTACTTCCTCTCGTGTAGAGGCTTTTAAAGGACTTCTACGTCATAAGAATATAAAAACAAGTCAGGTAAAAAGAAGCACAATTAGTGTCCATGGGAATTCTTACCGACTGTTGGAAGACCTGATCATCAAATGGAAGACTTCTGACACAGATTGTAGTTGATAAATTATCATTTTCAAATACTATTGTTTAAATTAAACAGCACATTACTTATACCTTAGACATTATAAGATTTATCCTTACCCAGGTGCATTCTCCTGTTGTCTTGGTTTTGATCTGGTCTAACATATCACAGCCTGTCTCGTCTTTGGTGAGTATGTTGTTCAATTCCACAACCTTGACATAAATAGTATGATCAGCCATTCACAGATGATACCAATGTCTGGTCTGTAGTTTCACAGCGTAGTTAAGACGTCCCGAGAAAAAACTGCAAAATGTACCTCGGTGCACTTCACACTAGTTGACCTCACAATATTAATGTACGTCATGGCGTACATATCTTTAGTTTATCGTGGGGAAAATGTTTGTTTGTTGATTGTTTGTTTGTTTTACGTCCCGTCGATAATTTTTCATTCATATTGAGACGTCACAAGCTGTAGGTGAAGTACCACAAATTTAGACCTATGCTTAGCGCTCAGGGCCGTAGCAGTGAGGGTTCTTTAACGTGCCAACGCCTACTGTGACACGGGACCTCCGTTTTTAAGGTCATATCCGAAAGACCCGTGATTCTCATTTCTAAATGCCGAGCGTTTGGCGAAGGAGCAATCACTACCTATTTTTCGTCTTAGGTTTGACGCGGCCATGGCACGAGCGGGGCTTAAACTCAGGACCTCCCGGTTACGAAGCGAACGCTCTAACCACTGAGCTACTGCGACCGGTCGTGTTCCTTTGATACTCATTCGTAACAGTCATAACTCGCATGGGTATTGCATACCTTATCAGTGCCGATATTCTATCATTCAGCATGAACTATATCTACAAATACAGCGAATGGTTGCAAAGCATGATAAAACATTTTGATTATGAAATATACTATCCATGAACAGTATGGATGGACATACACCCCCAGCTTTAGGTTGATCCCTACAACTGTTGACCTATACAAGATGCTCTGATAATTTTCATTAACAAAGACGGTTCTAAATCATATCGAGACTATCTGTATTACATATTTAATGCTGATGTTATATTCTTAGGATTACTTATACACTATGTACATGCAAAAGCTTGATATTTCATTTCGAAGATAACTTTTGCGTCAGCAGATGGTAATCCTATGTAACGGTGGGTACAATTTATAATACAATCATTTGTACATCTACAAGAATCTCCAAAAATCACAAGTTCCATTGGGTCTAACTTATATTTAACCCGCTCCTTTCAACTATATAGTTTTCCAATAGATCCTTTTCAAAATATGTATATTTTATATCTAATATCAAATTTGTTTACATTTATTTGCATGATCTACGTTTATACTAAATTTTCTTCTCTGAAAATTTAGAATTTAGTACATTGTTCAGAATAATAATAGGAAATAACTATTTAGCTGATATTAGAACTCAGTACAGCAGCCAAACAAGCTACAATGTAATTACTCTGAAGATAAACCTGCCGACCACCAAATGGATATAAAAAGAACGGAAGTAGCTGAATAAATCACTTACACTACCACCAAGAACATTCATACACAACTAATGGCATGCCAATCAAGAGGAAGATGAGAGATAGCTGCCTCATCTGAAGAGAGTGCAAATCGTTAGCATTCGTATGTACACAAATCAGAGAAGAATATAACTCTCCACAACTTGGAGATACTATTACAGTATTTATGTTTTGTAGAAATCAGGTGTCCTTGTTGTGCCAAACACTACAATGACTTCAAATAATGATAATGTTTAGCTTAATGTGTCTGCGTGTGCATTTATTCAAATAATTGAGGTTAAAGATCAAACCCGATTTTGTTCATGGCATGCGAAAAACGTTTTGAATTTAGACGTCTACTGACATTTATTGACATGAAACAAGCTGATTGTGGAATTTTCGCACACTGACTATTCAGATAACCATCCATATTTGTAGAACGATGTTTTCAGTTTTCATTGAAATAATCATCATACAATTTCCTCGCATCTAACATAAACTGCAATGTTTTCTTTTCGCGGGGTACGTATGGTTTTATTAACTGTAATATTTTATTGTTGCGGGGTACGTTTGGTTATATAAACTTAATTATCTTATTGATTTAAAGCTGTGTGCCCGAGGACTGGTGTCAGTTTATATAGACGATTGATTGATTGATTATATGTTGTTTAACGTCCCGCTTGAGAATTTTTCACTCATATGGCGAGGTCATCATTGCCGGTGAAGGGCTGCAAAATTTAGGCTTATGCTCGGCGCTCAGGGCCTTTGAGCAGAGGGGATCTTTATCGTTCCACACCTGCTGTGACACGGGACCTCGGCTTTTGCGGTCTCATCCGAAGGACCGCCCCATGTAGTCGCCTCTTACGACAAGCAAGGGGTACTGAGGATCTAATCTATCTCGGATCCCCACGGGATATATCGAGGTAGCACTCTAAAGTAAACAAACCAAATGACTTTTTCCAAAATGGAGAAAATCGCTGAAAGAGCAGTGTTCCAATATTTGTATAAGAAAGGTTTAGCACCTAAGGATATCCATATTGATATGGTAGCAACATTAGGAAAACATGCCCCTTCATATGCTACAGTAAAAAAAAGGTGGGTGGCGGAATTTCAACGCCGCAGGCAGAACTTTGAGGATGACCCTGTCCTGGAAGACCTGTCACTGTTGCAACTCCAGAAATGGTCAATGAAGTCCATGATATTGTTATGACTGACTGGCAAGTAACAGAAAGAGATATAGCCAGCAGAGTTGGCATTTCCAGGAAAGAGTACATTCCATTTTGACAAAGGATCATGCAATGAGAAAGCGTTCAGACCGTTGGGTACCAAGACTTCTAATAGTTGATCAGAAGCACACCAAGCGCACTTTGTCGCATGCTAATCTAAACCTTGTAGAGGTACGTCCTACTAACTTTCTTCAAAGATTTGTTACTGTGGATCAAACGCGGGTACATCATTTGACCCCAGAGGCCAAATATTAAGTGTGATGTGTTTTTGGTTGATTAATTGATTAAATATTGTTTAACGTCCCGCTTGAGAATCTTTCACTCATATGGAGACGTCACCATTGCCGGTGAAGGGCTGCAAATTTAGGCCTATGCTCGGCGCTTATGGCCTTTGAGCAGGGAGGGATCTTTTACGTACCACACCTGCTTTGACACGGGACATCGGTTTTACGGTGTCATCCGAAGGACCACCCCCCCCCCTCCATTTAGTCACTTATTACGACAAGCAAGGGGTACTGAGGGTCTATTCTAACAACCCGGATCATACTTCTATGTGCTAAATTTTGATTTCTGAAAAAAGTGTGTGTGTACTCCATATCGAATTGTGTGTTAAAATGTACGGTAAGGTATGTCTTAGTATATGAGTTGTTTTAGCTATAAAAGAGAAAAAAAAATATAGGGTAAACAGAACTTTTCAAAAGGTCTGAACTACCTTAAAGTTATAAAGATATCTTCTACATGAAAACATACTCTTGCATGCAACTTTGTCGCTGATATTAAATCCTACACATGAAAATGCATATGCAAGTGGCTAATTGCGATACACATATCAATATGAGGTGACGTCATCTGATAAAATGTGAATCATGATTATTTTTTTTCTTTGTTGAGACGGATCAAGCAATGAAGCAACCCCCTTCCCCCTTCCTCCAGTGAGAAATTTATTTCAAAATAAACTGGATAATGTTTACAAATTCTTGATAAAGCATTCATTCCAATAGAATATCTTTGGTTTAATCTACATATATATTATTCGAACATTATATGCAGATAATATATTGATGTTTTACAACAGTGATTTGCATACTAAGTAGATTCTATACGTCTTCCTGTGGTCAAAGTATCTTATTGCACACGTTGGCGTTATTTTCCGTAGAAGGCCAAAAACAGTGCTGCGATGTAAATCAAGGGTGGGGGAGAGAGTAATTCCGGCAGCTGATGTCAAGGAGGTGGGTTCCAATTCCAAACGTTATACAAAAATAATCTGCGTTACTGAGTTTGAATCTGACCAATAAGAGACTAGAACACATAAAAATTATATAGTGATTGATTAACTAAAATATTGTTTAACGTCACACTCAAGAATCTTTCACTCATGTGGAGACGTCACCATTGCCGGTGAAGGGCTGCTAATTTAGTCCTATGCTCGGCTCTTATGACCCGTTTAGTCGCCTCTTACGACAAGCAAGGGGTACTGAGAATCTATTCTAACAACCCGGATCCCCACGGGGAAAAATTATATATATATATATATATATATATATATATATATATATATATATATATATACAATTATCCATTTCAACATGAACATGAAACTAATACCCGATAAAGAATATTTCAATATTTAAAGTTGCGTTCACCGTTTCTATTCCTCTACCGAAGATTGATTGATTATTTATTGTTTTCCGCCACACTCAACAATTTTTCAGTTATCTGGTGGCGTCCAGTTTTTGTTGGTGGAGGAGAAAACCCAGATACAATGTACCTGGGTAGAAACCACCGACCCTCCGCTAGTAAACTGGCAAACTTGCTCACATAACGCCGCGGCCGAGATTCGAACACGCGCCGACAGAGGTACGCATCGATGATCGTGATCAAAGGGGATAAAATATGGGAATTACAAATCCATGTTCATTCATACACTATTACTAATGTAAACAAGACGAAGACTTCAAGAGAATAAATTGTATCAAAACCTGGTACAAATTATGTCCGGGCAGTTACTTTTTCTTTTTTTTCTTTCTTTTTTTTTTTTTGTCTTTTGCGGTATGCTTTTGATATTTGATATATACCAGTAAGTGATCATCTAATGTGTTGGGTACCGTAACACATACAGATGTGTTAGGACAGTAACCTTTGATCTTGATGGCTTACAAATTTAAGTTCACTTTTGTGTTTTGTGATATAATATAAGCTTTGGTGGGTAGATAACCTCAAGCCGCTGTGTTCCTAGTTTAGGACCTTGGCATCCCAGATATCTAGTTAAGCATAATATGTAGGTAGATTTTGTTCTACTATACTTTAAAGAGCTGTGTATACCCTCCCTTGTTGGAAATCGTGGATAAGTTGATTTGAGGCCCTTCGGGTCATTGATGTTAACAGAAAGCGAAACCTTCGTCGCGAACCAATGATCACACCTTTGAGTCACCTGATTTGTTCTTATTGAAAAATGATGAGTATTACTCATAATGCTTTTGGGGGAAATGTCACCGGCACTGTGGTATACTTAAAGGAAAACCCAGAGAAAAAAAAACAATCAAACAAAAAATAGTTTGGAAAGTACAACAAACATTTTTTTTTTTAATTCCAGACAATCTTTCCCATGCCTTTGTACGCTTTGTTGTTGTTAATAATTGCTTGGTTTGAAAGGGGAAAAAACATTGCAGCGAGTATGACGTTACAATACACACTTTTGTTTTCATCGACCTAGTGATATTTCCTGCGTGAAATAAATAGGCGGATTTTAAAAATGCCTAAAGTCGTGTTACAAGATATCACAGGTCTTTGCTAATTAGAATCTTCTATAAACAGATGTAAATTCGAAGAGACAGAAGTAGGAATGGTGGTGGTGTATGTCTACACATCAACAACTGCTACAATCTAATTGAAATTATACAAATGTAGCGATATACGTGAGCGGATCAAAGAATTTAATTTTAATTAGATTGAATTTGCTTTCTCTAAAATAGATCTTGACCAGAATAACAGTGAATCAATTTGCGCGGAAATCCATCTTCCAGAAGCAAAGTCATTTGTAGTGGGCGTAGTCTATAGACCACCTCATGATCCAAATTTTCTAGACAGTTTTGAAGGCATAACAAGAAAGACGCATTATATGAAAGGTATAAGAACAATAATAATTGGGGTTTTTTTTATAAAGCGCTTTTCCAGCATATGCTGCTCAAAGCGCTTCGCGATACATTACAAGAACATCCTGAACTCTTAAACAGTTAATTTCAGATTCAACCTGAATCACAGAGACAAGTGCGACACTTATTGATCATATACAATGATGACAAATTTGCACAATCAGGAACCATCACATTGGGTTTAAGTGATAATAATCTTATTTATTGCATAAGAAAATTTTCGAAAGGTCAAATTCATGAGCACCATACTGTAAATAAGGAGATCTATGAAAAATGTTTCATTCTGAACTAACTATTGAAGAATTAGGAAAAGATTTCTTTTACATGTATGAGTTTCAGTCTGGCTTTCGAAGCAAATTTTCTACCGATATTTGTCTTATTCACTTATTAGATTAAATTAGGAAGAACACATGACAAGGGCGTTTTACTGACATTATAATGTTAAATTTACAAACAGCGTTTGATACTGTGAATCATGAAATTATATGTAATAAATTAGACATTATGGGAATTGAAAGTGGCTGGTTTAAATCATATCTAACAGCCAGCTCAGAGTAGTAGTGTATGTGTTGGACAGGGGGGGGGGGGGGGGGGGCAAGCTTTCTGACCAGGGAGAAATTACATGTGGAGTACCCCAAGGGAGTATTTTGGGCCCATTATTACTTTTATGTTATATCAATGACATGTCAACTAGCATTGATGATGACTGTGAGTTGATCCGTTAAGCAGACGACAGTGCAATCCTTTATTCACACAGAGATGCAAAGGCTATTTCAGTGACACTTGAAAAAGTCCTACAAAATTGCTCTGATTGGCTAATAGACAACAACTTGTCACTTCTCGGGAAACTGAATGCATCCCTTTCGGCCTTAATCCCAAACTTAAAAGTGAAGGTCAAATCGAGATCAAATTAAATGTCACATTCATGTCATCAAAGCAAGTGATAAGGTCAAATATTTAGGGGTAACTACTGATGATTTTTTGAAATGTAAACTCATTGTAAATGAGATTATCAATAAGGTCAATTCTTGTATAGAAATGGAGTCTGGCTAAATAGACGATCTACGTCAACTCTAGCATCTGCACTTATTAAGTGCTAATTTGATTACTGTTCGTCTGTATGGTATGCAAGTTTACTAAAATCGCTGCAAAAGAAATTACAGGTCCTTCGAAACGAAACGATGAGGTTCGTTGAAAATCTAGGTCCTAGAGCCACTATAAACTGAGATATTCTAGATTCAGTGAACACAATTTGTGTAGCCGATAGAGTTAGACAACTGCGTCTTAATAATGTTTTTAATATTGTACATGGCCTTGCGCCCAGATACTCGCATGAGCACTTCAATGGAAACAATAATGTTACCAGGAGGCTCCAGTCTTAGTTTTATTGGGCTTATCATAACTTTAATATTTATTATCATGCTATTATTGACTAGAATTCTTTACCACTTGAAATAAAGTTCGTCAATGATTAAGTCATTTTTAAATCCTAAGTTAAGACACACCTTATGCAAGAGGCCCAACAAGGGGAAGGTATGGAGTTGTTATTGATATACAACCTTATTTATATTTTTATTGATTTAAGTTTTTTATTGTACATTAATCAGACCAAAAATATAATTCCTTTACTTTGAATATTTATACACGTCTGTCCATACCACCCAATTGTAATTTACTAATTAATTGAAATTGACATTGATAAATTCTCAAGAACCCCATAGGAAATAAACAATACTTACAGGCCGTGCAAGAACGCGGTGTGTTCTAATATGGATTTTCAAAATGTACATGCGTTTAATGTATTTTTCATGATTTCCCCCAAAATTGATGTAATATAACTACTTAATCGGGGACCGGTCGCGGTAATTCAGTGGTTAGAGCGTTCGCTTCGTAACCGGGTGGTCGTGAGTTCGAGCCCCGCTCGTGCCATGGCCGCGTCAAACCTAAGACGTGACAGTAGGTAGTCATTGCTCCTTTGCCAAACGCTCGGCATTTAGAAGTGTGAATCATGAGTCTTTCGGATATGACCTTACAAACGGAGGTCACGGTAGGCGTTGACACGTTAAAGAACCCTCACTGTTACGGCCCTGAGCGCTAAGCATAGGTCTAAATTTGTGGTACTTCACCTACAGCTGGTGACGTCTCAATATGAGTGAAAAATTATCGACGGGACGTAAAAGAAACAAACAAAACTTAATCGGGGATTAAAATTCTTGCTAATATCAACGTTCGAGTTGTATAATCTCTAGGTATTTAAATCGCAGATCTAGAAATTAACTTTAAAATGCAATTAAACAATTTGTACTGCGTATGTTTCGTGTCCAATTTAATTCATTTATATGAAATGGAAAAGGGTGTGCAGTGTTTTGTGGATTTCAGACTCTTTTTGCGGATTCACACAACTAGTAATATATCCAAGGGGTCGTCAGGTGATAAGGGAAGTTGAGTTCAAACAAGTGCATGAAAACGCGTTTTAAAGTCGTTATCCTTCTCCGTAAAGTTGTTTCTACTAACGAAGTTTGCTAACTATCCAAAATAAAGTATGACCTCACACTTAATTCTTCATACTGAAGATTGATTGATTAAATATTATTTAACATCCCGCTCGAGAATCTTTCACTCATATGGAGGCGTCACTATTGCCGGTGAAGGGCTGCAAATTTAGGCCTATGCTCGGCGCTTATGGCCTTTGAGCAGGGAGGGATCTTTTACGTGCCACACCTGCTGAGACACGGAACCTCGGTTTGAAGAGATGTACATATAAAATGCATATCGTCAGTGTGGTCCGATCTAAAACAGATAAATAAATTACATGTATAGAAAATAATTTCTTTTGTATCTTCTGCGGCCTTATACCTTTGACACTTGCGTCCGGTTGATTTTTAATGGGTTATCGTAGGTAGACTGTGATATATTAGTAAATAATGCAGTTATGATAATACCTTGTATATGATTCCAACACGGTGATAAATTGACTGTGATAACATCTGGAATGCTATTTTTATTATGTAAGTGTCATACGTATTTATATATTTATTTGTATTATCCAAATGATTTGGTATAAATAAATGATGTTCTGCTGAATAAAACTAAACTAATCTAAACTTGTTTCAACAGGCACACCGAAAACATATTAGATACATAAAGCACACCATGTGTTTTTCGGGGGGGGGGGGGGGGGGGTCTTTATATTTTAGTCAAATGCAGAAGATTTGTCCTTTTTTGACAAGGCACGGCCTTTGATAGCCTTCCTGCGTATACAATATAAACAAGTAAACCAGAATGTATATCTGTTCATTTTATTTAGTTTTCAAGTTCCTTTAGTGTTTAATTCCTAACTTTGATACTTTCAAAGTCACATAAATACCGGTACCATTACATAAAGATTGCAAAGTTGACATAATTAGTGTACATGGAAATCGTGTTCCAGTATTTACATCGCCCATTTGTGCACTTGAGTGACTTTTAAATGATTCACAGTTTCAACAGTTTTGTATTCTGTTCATTTTGTTTCCCCAGGAAAATGCACTGCCAAAACAGAACTGTCCATTATTCATGAATAATGTTTCCTTAATTTACCCCACATATACTCAACCACTGAACCTAAATTTTTCCTTTTTATTTCACAAAGATATTTATTTTCCCTTTCTCAGTAAGATGAGTACTATCGAAAAAATCCGTTTGGTTGTGTATCTATACATCAAGGGTCAAGTTCGTGGTACACCGAAAAAAAACCCCAGTAAAGTAAGAAACAGAAATTGTCATTTTCTGATACCGTCTCTACGTTTTCACTCGAATTTTAAATTTCATAAAATAAATTGGACGGGATTAACTCAATGTATTGACCCTATCGACCTTCTAGTATCATGTGTAAACCGTCAGTTGTATGTTTACTAACTAAAATAGTTCCAATTCTTCCTTTGATTCAACAGTCCATTATCACCAAAAACGGACCGGGCAAAACACTCCTGATGTTACATGTAAAGACATTTGCTATTTCCCCCAGTATTTTCAGATCTTCATAAGAACTCGTAAGAACCCATCCCGTGGGGATCCGGGTAGTCCTCAGTACCCCCTTACTTGTCGTTAAAGACAACTAAATGGGGTGGTCATTCGGAGGAGATCGCAAAAACCGAGGTCCCGTGTCACAGTAGGTGTGGCACGATAAAGATCCCCCCTTGCTCAAAGGCCGTAAACGCCGAGCATTGGCCTAAATTTTGCAGCCCTTCATCGGCAATGGTGACGTCTTCATATGACTGAAATGTTCTCTAGCGGGACTTTAAACAATAGACAATTAATCATAAGAACCCCATAGCGAAATATCATGAAATCTTTACCTTACTAAATAGTTCAGATGATATTTCCTAAATTAACTTCTCTTAAAAGTCAGAATCCAAGATCAAGGTAACGAGGTCAAACATCATGGCATCAAATGAAGTTTCTAGATATAAGACTTTTTATACAAAATATAACAACCCTACCTTAATTAGTTCATGAAATATTGCCTAGGTTACATTTTCTTAAAAAATAGGTCAAACTCAAAGGTCTAGTCAAATGGTTAAAAACTTACCAGCAGAAAGGTCTTGTCACAAGGAATACCGAGGTATATCATTCGCCATTCAAAGGTTTGAAACAAGGTTAAAGTTTCAGACTGACAGGAAAAGAACAGGAACCCCTCTCCCAGCGTCTTTAGTCACAGGGACATACTAAAAGAGCTTAGGAGCATTTGTATTTTGATATGATGTAGTGTAGTGCTGTTAATCTTAAAAATAATTTGTTTTCATTATTTTACTTTATATTTCCATATGAAACTTTAATATCCTATTATGACTCTATCCTACCTCTGGGACCTCTGAAATTTGACTTTGCACTACCAGAAGATTCTTTCATATAACATGATTAAATCGTGGTTTTGTTGATTTATCCTATCTATTCCCATATAAAATGTTGATCCCGTATTGTGATCACATCCTGCCCCCTGGGGTCATGATTTGAACAAACTGCTATCTGTATTATCTAGGGATACTTGGATATTGATTTAGTATTCATGACCCTGCTGTCATTGAGAAGACGATATAATTTTCCTATCTATTCCCATGTAAAACTTTAATACCCTAATATTGCCCTACCTTACCCCGGAGAACACAATTTGAATCTGCACTAGCTGGGGATGCTTGCATATTTATATGACTAATCATGGCCCTGTTCTTGAGAAGATCTTGAGATCTATCCTGCATCATCATCGTTGTCGTCCTTTACACCCGATGATGTGTAGGGCTTCAACAAGCTTCATCCACTTCTGCCAATCCTGGGTCAGCTTCGTTAATGATCCCTAGGTCTGCTGCATGGCTTTCATGTCGCTCTCAACTGTCCTTGTCCATGATGTTCTTGGCCTCCCTCTCTTTCTCGTGCCTTCTGAGGTCAAGTGCAGTGATGTTGATATTGACTGGCTTTCCTTTCGTATTACGTATCCTATCCATCTCTATCGGCATTTGGTAATGATGATACCCATGTCCTCTTGATTACATCTGTTTGTAAGGTCTTCGTTAGTTACTTTTCCTAAGTATTCAGCGGAGGTATGATGTATGGAAGGGTCGTAATTTGGAAAGACTTGTCCCTGTAATCCTCCAACATTCAGATCCATATAGGAGGGTTGACACAACACAGCTTCAACTTGGTGCTGGTGCTGTACTGGATAGACCTCCAGATGTTATTCATTTCTCTAAATACTCTCCTGGCCTTGCCCAGTCTGCTGTGAATGTCCTCCTTTGAGCCGCCCTCTGATGTGATGATGTTACCCAAGGTAAGTGAATTTGTCTGTCTGGCGTAGTTCTTCATCTTTGACCTTAACCGGAACAGGCATTTATCCTGGATTCCCGCATAAAACTTTGATCCCCTATTGTGACCTCATCCTTACCCCAGATGTCATGATTTGAACAAGAGTTAAGCTGCACTACTTGGGAATTATTGCAGATTACCATATATCCCTATGTAAATCTTTTATCCCCTATTATGGCCTCACTCTATCATATCCACCCCACCCCCACGAACCACTATTTAAACAAATTTGAATCTGTACTACCTGGGAATGATTGTATATCAATATGATTAATCATGACCCTGTTTTTCTGGAGAAGATTTTTAAAAATTTTTCCTATATACAATATATCACCATGGAGAAATTTTATCCCCTATTGTGGCCCCTCCCTTCCCCCGTGGGCCATGATTTAAATCAAAATTATGTCAATGGCATTCAAATAAATTTCAACTTTTCCTATTCTCTTTGGAAGATTTTTAAATGACCAAACCCTATTTTTGCCTTATCTTGATTATCTCCCCTTTGAGGGTAAATGGTCCTTCATTTGAACAATCCCCGTGGGGATCCGGGTTGTTAGAATAGATCCTCAGTACCCCTTGCTTGTCGTAAAAGGCGACTGAATGTCACCATTGCCGGTGAAGGGCTGCAAATTTAGGCCTATGCTCGGTGCTTATGGCCTTTGAGCAGGGAGGGATCTTTTACGTGCCACGCCTGCTGTGACACGGGACCTCGGGTTTTGCGGTCTCATCCGAAGGACCGCCTAATTTAGTCGCCTTTTACGACAACGAGCGTCATCGGCGAGTTATCGCCCTTGTATTCACAAGCGGCGCTGCGCACGAACTTGGTCCTAGTGACGCCATCAAAGAAGCTCGTTTTGCATAATCATAGGCCTACAGCAAATATAATGGCAACAATATCAAAGTATGACGGGATGCCACTGCAGCAGCTCCGAGAGGAATTAAGAAAGAAGAATGCCAGAGTTTCTGGACGAAAAAAAGAATTGATTGAAAGGTAATAACCCGATTAACCGTAATATACATGTCACGAGTGCAGTGACGTTTACAATGGATATAATGTAGATAGAGCATAACATTTGCTAGGCCTATGCAATACGTTTAAAACCAAACTGTTTAGTGTACGTGCAGGTCTATATTCAAAATATCACTTACCATAAACACTCAAAATGACCGGCCATGTGATTAGTTATACGTTCGAAAAGTTTTGAGCTTTCCAATCGTTCCCAAATCGCAGTATTTAGTGCTGCCTACTTTCAGTTTCTATAGATCTAGTTGAGACAGACGATAAGAAAGTGTTGTTACATCACAATACTATCTAACAAGAGGAGGGTATGAGCTTGTTAGGATAAGCAAGTTCTGCCCAAGCTCTCCTCAATCACACAGCGCCCGAAACATGCATACTACCCCCCCCCCCCCCCCTTCCATTTCACAATGTGAGAATTCCTAATCTATATATTTCCTCTTTAAATTCATGTAATCGTCTTACGCTTTTTGTAAGATTTGTCTCTGCTGCTCACAACTACCACACGTAGTACACTGAAATACATTAGAGAAATTATGTTTCCAAATTGGGTACCAAAAAAAAAGGGGATGAGGGGGGGAGGGGTTAGTATCCATGGCTCAAGCGCCTGTGTTCAATCACAGGCCCATGACGCAAGTATACACAGTTTTTAGTCTAACACAACACACACACACACCCCATTCTGTTTTTTGGGGGGGTTTTTAAGACAACTTCTCCAAAATGTGCAAATTCCCTCCAGGTAAATGTGTGAATTCCCATACTACTAGGAATACACATGATTTTGAGTGGAATAAATCTTGTTAAACAGATTGTCAAAAATATTTTATGATATACAGTAGTAGAGAAGTAAATATAACACTTTTTGTTTTAATAATTCTAATTTCCTTCTTTCTTTGACATGAAAAAGTTTATGCCCAGAGGGAGATTTATAGAGAGGGGCCTGCTTCTGCCCCCTCCCCTTTCCCAGTTTTGTTCACTGGAAATATTAGAAAAATATCTATATGACAATTTTCAGACACTACCCCCTTTTTCAACCAAAACTTATCATTTGAATTCAGAATTTTCAAAATGCTCATTCACTGATGAAATGTTTAATCTCTCCAAATATCTACAGCTGATGGAATATTTTGTTACATGTTGAAGTGACATAATATTAATAATTTAATTGCAAATAATATTGATTGTAAAAGTAACATTGATGTTTAACATAACCATGCATTGTCTAATATACTAATAACTTTAGATTAAAATTATTATACTTGGGCCATTCCATATTTTTGTAGGTTGGAGGCTTATGACCGAAATAATGATTTGGGGAAATCTAACGAGAACATGGCAGTCGACTACAACATGACCATTCCAAATATAGCAACGTACAGCGATCTACATAGCGAAAAAAAAGTATGCGCTATCACAAGACAAGAATTAGACAGATACCTTGGTATATTTGATAAAACTCTTGACAAAAAAGTACTAGATCTGTACAAAGAAAAATATTTGTGTTACATGCGTGCGAGTTCCACAGAAGATTTTGACTTTATTAGAAGTGCATGTAGAGCTGAAATGAAAAGATCTGTGGTGTATCTAGTGGACATAAAACTTTCCAAGGATGAGCAGCAAATAGAAGAGGCTCAATGTGAGTGTGGTGCTGGAATGGGCCCACTTGCACACTGTAAGCATATTACCACTGTACTTTATGCTATCTATGTATTTGGGAAGACTGGAGAGGTTACTGTTGAGGATTCATGCACTCAAAAATTGATGACTTTTCACCATACAAAAAAATTTACAGGATCTCCACTGAAAGCTCAAGATCTCAACATTCCAGGTGCAGATCAGGTCACAGATATTCTCTTTGACCCTCGACCTCCACAGTACAGAAATAACAAGTCTTATCCAGACTATTTTAGGAATGTGTGCTTGAATTTTAATGGGATAACATCAATGCCAATATCGCATTTATTTCCACCAGCTAATTCTCTAGCAGTTGCGCATGACCACGACTACCTGAAGTGCACCCCAGAGGAATTGTTCTTGAATTCTATCTGTGTTGGGGAAATAAATGAATCACAGAAATCATTCCTTGAAGTCAACACACGTGGACAAAGTCGAAATCCATTGTGGAAAGAAGAAAGACTTAAAAGGCTACAGTCATCTGAATTTGGCAGAATTTGCAAGGCCACCGAGAGGACGGATCATTTGAAACTGGCGAAGTCCTTACAGACTGCTAAAAATATAGTGACTCCAGCTATATATCATGGTCAAAAGCATGAGGCCATTGCTATCAGGCAGTATGAGAAAGACTCTGGCTGTAAAATACAGCAATGTGGCATTTTTGTATCCACAAAATGTCCTTTCCTGGGTGCATCTCCTGATGGCATTATCAATGATGATGATGTAATTGAGGTGAAATGTCCATACAGTATACGTAATGAAGAAATTTCCACATCGAACTTGCCATACCTGAAAACAGGAGAATCTGGCATATTTTTGGACAAAACACACAATTATTATTATCAAATTCAAGGCCAGTTGTTTTGCTCGGAGCGAAAGAAATGTGTTCTAATTATTTATACTTTGAAAGACATCATGTACTTGGATATTGAGAGAGATGACAAATTTATTTCAAATATGATATCTCATCTAAAGGATTTTTTTGACAAGTTTTTTAAACCTGTTTTGTTAGAAAGACTATTTTACAAGTCTTACAATTGCTAGCCAAATTTGCATTTATATCATGATGATACAGATAGCAGTTTACAGTGACATGCATGGAAGAAATTATGTTGACATGAAGAGTATTCAAACATATCTGCTGTTTTGATTTATGGATAAATTATTTAACTAAAATACAGATTCCTCAATTGTTGTTTTGTTTGTCAAGGGGACTAGAAGATCTTTTAAGTTGACTTCCACTGACAAAATATTATCCTGGACTCGTGAAGTTTAATTTGAAATAATGAGTAGAATACATAATGCAAAAATATATTTAATGCTGGTATCATTTATATTTACAAAAATGTAGATATAAATTTAAGAATATATGGCAGCATGAACTCATATATGAAAATGAAGATCATCATCAATGCACAAAACAATTGTGTATTTTTAATATTTCCTATTGAAAAACATAGGTTCACTGTATCAGTTTATTTTACATTTCATTTCTCAACAACAAAGTTAAATGAATTTTCATAAAACAATAATGAACACAGCTTTTATACTTGAATTTGAAGAAGAAAAATGCATAACAAGTAACATTAACAACAATTCAAGCATTTGTTGGCACAATATTTCTCCTAAAATTACATAACATGAACACAATGAAAATAACTTCACTGGCCATTTTTGAAACAGTTGCAGACATTGGCTGGGTTAGTATTTTAAATGTCTTTACTAGACCTATTATCCGCTCAATATGAACACGCTTGCTAGATATTTTTCTATCTTTCATAACACTTCTTCCACTCATCCTATTCATGTTTTTAAAAAAGGTAGGGATATTCACAGCAACATCAAAGAGAGCGAATAAATCCTGCACATTAAAGCCTTTGTCAGCCATAATGCTGTCTCTAGGATCACAGTCTCTCATTAAGCTGCTCCTTTCCACAATTTGTCTGTCGCTGGTTGAACCTGCATAAGCCGTAGAAACATAGGAAACAAGACCACCAGGGGATGCTCCTACGAGTACTTTCACAGTGTTCTTGTTTTTATAGACTGAAAAAGTAGCTTGCTGTGACTTTGGGTTTTTTGGTTTTTTAATGGGCACTTCCGTTCCATCAACTATGACTCGGGTAGACGGAAAAGTCTGTTTAAATCCAGATGGGGCAAAATAGCGAACAAGTTCTTGTGAAGGCCATATATTAAGCTCCTTCCATTGTAAGTTCAAGAAGTTGATCCATGTAAGAAAAATATTACACACAGTACTTTCAGAAATGTTAAACATTCTGGACAATTCAAAATTTGTGGTTCCTCTTCGAAGTTTTATCAGCACAAGAAAAAACTGGTTTTCAATGCTAATATTGCAAACATTATGATAAACATAGTTCAAACAATATGCTGCCGGTCCAAGGGTGCTTAATACAAATTTGAATTTCATGTAGTTTTCCAGCCCAGTGTAAAAGTGAATACCAGCATCATCAGAAATAAAGTCATCAACATCAAATTTTGGTTTACTTGGTGTTTGGGTACTGGCTGTTGAAAAACTTGGAATTTGATCTTCCATAGTCGCATCACAATCAACTTCTTCAGCTTTTTCGCCTACTTCTATCACCTCGGCTACTGCATCGTCACAGAGGCAGATTGAAGATTCATCTACATTGTTATTATCATCTGTAAACACTAAAGTTGTAGAGGATGATCTCTTCTCATACCTTGCCTTTCTCTCATTTGCTGCAGGAGTTGGTTTGGTCCAAGTAAATTGGCTTGGTATGGCATCTTTTTTCAGCTTTCTTTGCAATAAAGGGGTGCCTATAAAAAAGTCATCAATTGATTAAATCATAATTAGCATGCTCAGGTTAGTATAATAGAATTCATATGCAGCAAAGATCACTCATGTAAATGAAAATATGGATTTTAAATGTCAATACCAGGTTCAAAGCCTCCTGAGAACCCCCCCCCCAAAAAAAACCAACAAAACTTCAGTTTAATTTATGTGATGCAGGGAAGGCTTATAATAAACTGATTGCCTACACTAGTCTAAATAATTCATATATATTTGAACTAGATTTATTTATTCATTTATTTTTTCACATTTACTCCTACGAATAAAAAAAAAGAGGGGGGGGGGGGGGGCAAATATCGTATAGGATAATAGGTTGTTGAAGAAAAACTAAGGAATTCTTTGTAATATAACTTGTCCACGTAAGAATCTTACAAACAGGGTTTGCTCATAAAAATAGCTGTAGTAGATATATAAATGCGTTCAACTGACTTGTATACAGTAAATGTTCGTACACTCAGTAACACTGCATCATGCATCACACGGCCCGGGGAACATTCGAAAAAAGGCCAAATGTAAACAATATGATTACAATTTCATTGAAAATTGCCGTAATGTATGTAATTATTGAAGTTAAGTGTTTCTAATTCTAGAACTTTACCATATGTTGTCAGGGACACATAATCCTCGTCTGTAAAATGACCCCTGCAAGTATAGCTATATTCGCTCGGAGGAATCCACTGCTTGAACTTAGTTTCTCCCCTTCGAATAGCATGAATCCACTGTCCACGTCTAACAGGGTCTTTAGGTAAAATGTGATCGCCTTTTTTCGAGCATCCAGGAACAATACATGTTGTTGATGGCATCGATGTTTACGTTTTGTATATCTAGCGCAATGTTGCGTCACAGCGGAAAGACCAAGTTGCGTTCAGCGCCACCTATGATTTTCATCACGTTCGATAACTCACAAATGTACGTAACTACATTTAAAAAAAAAAACCGCTCACTAGTTGTGTGGTTAGAGCATTCGCTACATAACAAGGAGATCGTGAGTTTGAGCTCCGCTCGTGCCATCACCGCATCAAACAAATGTAGTGATTGCTCCTTTGCCAAATGCTCGGCAGTTAGAAGTGAGAGTCACGAATCGTTCGGATATGACCTTGAAAACGGACTTCCTGTGTCGCGGCAGGCGTTGGCACGGTAAAGAACCCTCACTGCTACGGCCATTAGTGCTAAACATAGTCTAAATTTCTGGTACTTCACTTACAGCTGGTGACATTTAAATATAAGTAACAAATTCTCGACGGGACGTTAAACAAACAAACAAACAATCATTAAACAATCATTTTAACAAACTTAAATCCTATATACCCAAGCATTCTTCATGGTAGGTTTGGCTGAAATTACATGTAGGCCTGTGGTTCAGGAGAGGTCTCGAAATGTTAAAAGTTTACTGACGGACGGATAGAAAATACCAGACAAAAAGTGACCAGAAAAGCGCATTTGCGCTTTCGGCCCATGTGACCTAATAAAAAGGAAAAATCAAGGTCCAGTGGTCGAATGCCTGCACTTACTCATTTAATAGGGCCATTTCACCAAAAATTCTTCCCGGAAGACTGAGTTGCGATCTAAGAGCGTGGCTTGATCGCTGAAGATCGCACGAAGTCGAAGGTTGACCGCGAAGTGGTCACGCCTCGGTCTCCTGTGGTCGCTCAAAGTCGAAGAATGGTCTTCCTGAAAAATTGATCGCAGCTCGGTTTTTTGACATGTCAAAAAACTGAGCCTCAACTTAAAAGTCGCAAAGAGAGCGTCGAAACAGCGAACACAGTCGAGGAAAAGACGTATTGATCGAGGGGCAATTGAGGCTAGAGCGGGGATGAGCGAGGCTCAGTCTTCTTGAGCGAAAACTGATCGAGCACACGGTCGTGCTGCTCGATCAATTCTCAACACTCGCTCGATCCATGCGATGTAGCCTAGATCCGCTGCGATCAAGAATCGCTTCATGCTACCTGCTCCCGATTTTCCTTAGACCAGTGCACTCACTGTTTGCGAAATGGACACGATTTGATTATGATCACAGGATTGAGGTGCGATCTATGTGCGTTTAAGTTTCAACCACTAAAGATCATTTCTCGCTGAAGTTGCGATTTACCTTCGCCTAATCCGATTAAGCCACGCCTACTGAAAACCGTGCAGATAGGGTGCAAGCTTTATTAATTTTGCTATAAATCAATTTGCCATTGATAAGTACAGTCACGCAATGTTTTTTCGGAAGCTACGGTCGCGTTTTTTCTATCTATTTTTCTTTCTTTTCCCCCATTTTTTTCGGATAGTTTTGGTGGGTTTTTGTTGTTGGTTTCAGTGGGTTAATTTTTCTTTCTTTTCCCCCATTTTTTCTGTTAGTTTTGGTGGGTTTTTGTTGGTACTGGGTTTTTTTTGTTTTGTTTTTGGGGGTTTTTTTTGTATTTTGTTTTGTTTGTTTTTTGTCTTTGTTTTTTTTGTTTGTTTTTTTTTTGCTTGTTTTTTTGTTTTTGTTTTGGTTTTATTGTTCTTTTATTTCTTAATTTCATTTTGTTCTATTTTATTTTATTGGTCGTTTCCTTTTGTTTTGTTTGTATTTTAATCTCTAATCATACATTAAATATATAAAATCATTTACACATTGTGGTTTATTACACATAGTTATGAAAAGTTTAAAAGTTAGAGATATATCATATTAGCAACAACACTCAGAAAACTCTGTGTTTTGCGGACACCATTTTCTCTTGCCATGGAACAGAACCAACAGGACTGTTGAAGTAGTTCTTTATGTAATCCCGTACTTTCTTCCCCTCGGCGTTGTCCCTATTACGGCCCAAGTGGTAGGCCAACTCTTGCAGATCTCCTGAGTTTCTCCATTCTCCAGGAATCATATTGTGATCTAAATCTTCCATGTCCATATCTGCATTCTGGAGTGCCGGGTACCTCATTCTCATTATGTTATGCAGGCAAACACAAGCTTCCACAATTAATCTGCAGTTGTCTGGATTCTGTTGTAGAGTTGTCAGTAAACACCGGAAACGTGAGGACAGGATTCCAAACGCATTCTCAACCACGCGCCTGCCTCTGGAAATTCTGTAGTTACAGATGGTTTCTTCCTTGGTTAAACCTCTCCGGGTGTATGGCTTCATAAGGTAGGGTTTTAAGGCAAAAGCATCATCACCCAGGATAAAGAATGGTACATCAACGTCATCATTGGTCATAGGTTCAGCTGCTGGCAGTTGAACTGAACCATCAACAATGCATTCTTGCAGCTCACTGGCGTTGAATATCTGAGCATCAGATTGGTGTCCCAAACCACCAACATCGATCCACAGGAATTTGGCATTCGCGTCCACCAGAGCCAGAAGGACAATGGAGCAAAACTTCTTGTAATTATAGTACAGAGATCCAGAACTTGCTGGTTTTCTGATGGCCACGTGCTTACCATCTAGAGCCCCAATTGCATGTGGTACATTCCATCTTCTCTCGAATTCATCAGCAATGGCCTTCCATTCAGCAGCTGAGGTTGGACAGGGTATAACTTCATTCTTGTACTCATCCACAATAGCTTGACACACAAGTGGAATGAATGTAGCTATCGTATGACGCGATACTCTGAAGTCATAAGAAAGGCTTGGGTAATCTATGCCAGTTGCAAGGTGTCTTAAGGTGGCGGTCAACTTCACCCCTGCTTCTATGGCTCTTCTATAGTTAGTGTCCATCTTTGCAATCCTGGGGCCAACCCTGACCAACAGTTCGTCGAACATCTCCGGTGGCATACGCAGATAGTTCCGATAGGAAGCTTCATCTCCAAGCCTCAGTTCTTTCATGAGGGAGGTATACTGGCCATAATGATCTCTTTGACGTTCACGTAACCACGGAACAACCCAATATTTCTTTTTAGTATATTTTTTTCTTCTCGTCTTCAACATCGTCAGCATGATCATAGAGTCTTGCTGTAGTTTCAGGGCATGATGTTGCAATAGCATTGCATGATGTAAAGCGATAGGATCCATGCTTCTTTCAGGTTGGTCAAAACTGATGGTCGCCCACTGATCGCTGGGTCTTTTTATACGATAGCAGTAGGTCGCACGTAAATCTGAACGACCAGGGCACATTTGGCGTAACTCGGACGAGAAGTAGTTGAGAAAAGAACTAGAATTGAGCGTATAGATCGAGGCTAGAACGTTTGGATCGTATCTAAATCGTATTGATCGAGTGTTTGTTGCAACTCGTACGCGCCGAAATCGGCCAAAGTCGAGTACTGGTCGGCAGAGGTCGCGCACTTGCGAAGATAGGTCGTCGAGAGGTCGATGCTACATGGTAGATTGATCGAACACAACGATCCCTGATCGTGTTAAGATCGGGTGGAAAGGCGCAGGTAGAGCGTGCACCGAGCGTCCATAGAGCGTGTAGGACGCACCAACAACGTTTACAACGAAAGTTATACGAGATAACATCGAACGTAGAGCGCAGAGAGAAAATAAATGTCTAGGTCACACGGATTTTTCACGCGACTACGTAAAAACAAAGGTGCGACCATGGTCGCGCGTGGTCGCGTGCGATGTTTCCAGATCGTACTTGGTGAAATGGCCCCATTAATCTTTATCTAAAGCGGAAACAGAAATTTTGAAATGAGGAGGTTTAACTATTATACCCCCAGCTACATTGTCATAAAGCGACAAGGAGAGTGGAATTCGGAAGTTTCCAACAAAAGAAGATATTTCCTGCAACTCTGAAGCAATGTGGGTTAGAAATATCACATTTTGGAGTCAAAATATTGATATCGCAAGCCACGGCTGAAATGTACGCTCCTCTCCCTTTTTATCCGTGGTTCTCTACGGTGAAAATTTTCTTGTTTCTCATAAATTTGCATGACGAGAATGATCTAATTCGTTGATCAATGAAATTGACACTTAGTCTAGAATTGAAGATATGGTTTAGCGAATTGTGACTGCGGCTGTGGAAACTTGTGCCTTATGCAACGAAGTTATCTCTGACAAGTAATCGTATATCCCAACATGTTTATATGTTAACTATACAATGTTAAAATCTACATAGCTGTATACATAGTGACACCTGTTCTGTTTTGGTTAGTTTACCGAAGACGTAGAAAAACAAGCGTTTTAATTGGTCAAGAGTAATTTGCCTGTATTCTTTCTCGGACTGACCTGTGCTCGAAAATTCTGCGATTGGCCGAATTGCGTCATGTATATTGATGAGAAACGAGAAAATATTCAGGCAGAGAGCCACGGTTGAAAAGGAAGAGGAGCGTACTTTTCACCCATGGCTTGCGACGATGAAATAGTAAGGACGTTTTTAAAAATTATCACTAAAATAAAATCAGACAGCTTATTAGCATCCTACTTATGAATTTTTGACTCCCATTCCAATTTCAAAGTGTTGAATTTTCATATTCTTTTAAGGTTAAATTGAATCAGATGAATCGAATATACATGAAAATAAAATGCACTACCTCGGCCCTGTATCATGTGGATGGTATTGATTTATTCACACACCACAGAGGTTCCAAGTTGTTCAGATTTAATCGTCGAGGACAAACGCTAAATCACAAGGATATCCTTTTTTCGGATTTGCATATGCTAGTAGCAAATGGTATAAATATCAATACCACAAAATGTGCTAAAACATGAATTTCTAATTACGGTGCAAACAAAATACATCAGAAATGAGGGTTGAATCCTCTGAACCCAACCCACCAAATCTGAATCAGTGCATGTTTATTATTTCAAGAGGCAATATTACCTTCAACACGCACCTAGCCAATACGCCAATCAATTCAATGTAGGAAAACTTCTAAATAATGTAATGTATATGTATGAAAATGACTTTCGTTTCAGATGATCTCAGTTCTTGTCAAATATGTTCTCACATTCAATAATCACGACGATAAGAAGAGAAACAGAACAAACTCGTTACTTTGCAATTTAATGTGAACGAATAAATAAAAAGAATTGTAGATAATACAGATGGGAGAGAAGTTATGTGGGTAAAAAGAGGTTATCTAAGTAAAAAGAAGTCCAGGATATTTCTTCGTGTCGATTTCAGAAACTCGTACACCTACAAAGACACAATATTAAAGTCATTCAAGTAAGTCATTTAACTAAGAAAACTAGAAAAGCTGTTAAATTTCGTTAACCCTCTGAGACCTGAATGCATGCAATGACATACATTGGATAAAATAAGTTATGTATCATTTCATTGATTAAAAATAAAGATGTCTATGTACATGGCAGAATATATGAAACACAAACGTTCAACTCATTTTTTTAAATAAATATTTGATCAGAAATCTCGAATTCATTTATACCGGCCGTGATAGCTCAGTGGTTAGAGCGTTCGCTTAGTAACCGGGAGGTCGTGAGTTCGAGCCCCGCTCGAAAAATAGGTAGTGATTGCTCCTTTGCCAAACGCTCGGCATTTAGAAGTGAGAATCATGGGTCTTTCAGATATGACCTTAAAAACGGAGGTCCCAAGTCACGGTAGGCTTTGGCACGTTAAAGAACCCTCACTGCTACGGCCCTGAGCGCTAAGCATAGGTCTAAATTTATGGTACTTCACCTACAGTTGGTGACGTCTCAATATGAGTGAAAAATTCTCGACGGGACGTAAAACAAACAAGCAGTCGAATTAATTTATTGAATTTTTTGGGTCATTGTGCATAGAACAACATGTCACTGAATGCGTGAAGAAATCTGGCATGAAAGTCAACTTGAACTTTACAGAACTTGTCCAAAATTAACTCAGAGTTTCATCAATACTTGGTGCGACCTGAGTTTGCTCTCAGAGCAGTCTGGCATTGGCGTTGCATACTCATCATGATATTCACAATGTTCTATTGTGGGAGATTGTTCCATTCCTCTCTCAGCGCGTTTTCAAGGTCATCCAAAGTCTGTGGTTAGTTTGGACGCTTTCGTTTTATGAAATATGTTACGTAATGTTTACATTTGACGTTATGTTTCTGCGTCATTCTATTATGACATCACAATCAAAAGCTTTCCGTCTTGTTGATGCTCGTTTACCTGCTTCAAACCTCAGTCTTTTGCAGTGTTTATACATCTGACAAATGCATGACATTAAGTATAAAATAAAGCAGTGCATATAGTTGAGGGTGGCATCGATTTCACTCCTCGATAATCACTGAAAATTTTCAGCAGAAAATGGTTTTTACAATTTTGTTGACGTTTTGAAGAACAAATATGACACAGGTCAATAATTGTTTGATAGGATTTTTTAGTCTTAGACTCTTCGGGATAAGAAAATATTATGGACTGTTTAGAAGGGAGACATCACAAATAACCAGGTTTAAGTAGGGATATCACCCTCGGGCGCATATTCGTCCTTGGGAGATAACCTTACTGAGACCTGATCATTTGTGATGTCTCCCTCCTAAACAGTCCATAATTGTATATTTTATGGTCTCTATAAGGACTATGATAGGATTGTTGACCTATTTGTATCTATGATATCTACATGGACTATAAGTTAGTGACATGTTGTTTTGTATGGTCTCAATATGGACTAGTTTGCTAACCAGCAGGTATGTTTACATACATGAGAAATGTCCTAAGACATAACATTGGAAAATTCTAAGATCATCAAAAGATTTAAGCTTAAACCATTGTCATTTCTACCACATGATGCTACACTTTATGATAATCATCATGACGAAAATATTGAAGGGAGCGAAAATCAAATATGATTTAAACAATTTTTAAATTCATTAATATATATATAATGATTTTCTAAGAAATAATCTTAATTCGACAAGATAATATTGGTTGAATTTAACTGTTTGGTCATTCAGAATTCTTGAACTATAAAAAGCGCGCCAATTGTTTCCGTGAAACTTATACATTGAAATTCAGATTCGACACGAAAACACCTAGCAGGATGAGTTGAAAAAAAAAGTTATAATTTTTTGCAAATTGAAATATTACTTGGTGAAGCGGACGAAAGGAACAATTTTAATTTCAAAGTTTTCGGATGTTTCTACAAATGCTTCGAAGAAAAGAACGTGGGAGTCAATTTGTGAGAAAATTAACAAAGCAAATGAAATTGACCACGGTAGGACAGTTGAAGAAGTGAAAAAGATTGATTGATTATTTATTGCTTTCCGCCACACTCAACATTTTTTCAGTTATCTGGTGGCGTCCAGTTTTTGTTGGTGGAGGAGAGAACCCAGATACAATGTACTTAGGAAGAGACCACCGACCTTCCGCAAGTAAACTGGCAAAATTGCTCACATAACGCCGCCGAGATTCGAACACGCGCCGACA
Organism: Ostrea denselamellosa; assembly: GCA_024699665.1. Taxonomy (NCBI): domain Eukaryota; kingdom Metazoa; phylum Mollusca; class Bivalvia; order Ostreida; family Ostreidae; genus Ostrea; species Ostrea denselamellosa. Next base: position 128,768 of record JAMZEH010000063.1, read on the forward strand.
GAGGTGAGAGGCTTTGTGATTTTGAGTCCAATGCTCTAACCACTCGGCCACGGAGGCCCCTGAAGTGAAAAAGAAGATCGCCATATATTTTGCACATACTCGGTGGTGAAATGTTTTGCACATCACCAACTGCCTGAAAAATTACTGTTGCATAGAATCGTAATGTAACTAGTACCTGCAGTGACACAGGTAATGCATGAGATCCCATAGTAGGACGTTGGAGTAAAGGAGCTCCAAATTAACATAGACTTAAATAATTAAAGATATATTTAATTATATAAAGATATCATCAATTCAATTATTGCTCCCATCAATTGAATCAATGCTCTTACCAAATAAATTATTGCTCTCATCAAATGTATTATAATGCGCATCAATTTAATTATTGTTCTCAATATCTGAATGATTGCGAGCATCAGTTAAATTGGTGATTTAATGCGCGCATTAATTTAATTAAATTTAATTAAAGAGAGCAATAATTGATTTAATGTACGCTTCAATTCAATCATTGCTCTCATCAATTCAATGATGAGAGCATCAATATGATGAGTTCATTATGAAACTTCACAATATAATTCATGGATTAGGGGTCTTGAAAGTTTGTACCTTCTTATAATAGCTTCATCATAAAGGTAATCAAGAGGGTTATCAATGTCCTCTAATTTCGGAAACCGCACGCACTTAGACTTAAGAAATGCCCTAAGTATATCTTAAGACGTTCCTTAATCCTAAGATAGATTCATAAACATGTCCGCTGTTGTTTTGCGTGGTCTCTAAATGGACTATGATACGTTTGCCGATCTGTTGGTTTGTATGGACTCTATATGAACTGTTATAAGGTCACCGACCAGTTGTTTCGCGTGGTCCGTACATGCACTATGATATGTTTAGTGAGCTGGTGTTGTGTAGATCTCTAGATAGACTATGGTAAGCTTATTGACCTGGTGTTTTGTAGATTTCTACATAGACTATGGTAAGCTTATTGACCTGGTGTTTTGTAGATCTCTACATAGACTATGGTAAGCTTATTGACCTGTTGTTTTGTAGATCTCTAGATAGACTATGGTAAGCTTATTGACCTGGTGTTTTGTAGATCTCTACATAGACTATGGTAAGCTTATTGACCTGTTGTTTTGTAGATCTCTAGATAGACTATGGTAAGCTTATTGACCTGTTGTTTTGTAGATCTCTAGATAGACTATGGTAAGCTTATTGACCTGGTGTTTTGTAGATCTCTACATAGACTATGGTAAGCTTATTGATCTGGTGTTTTGTAGATCTCTACATAGACTATGGTAAGCTTATTGACCTGTTGTTTTGTAGATCTCTACATAGACTATGGTAAGCTTATTGACCTGTTGTTTTGTAGATCACTACATAGACTATGGTAAACTTATTGACCTGGTGTTTTGTAGATATCTACATGGACTATGGTAAGCTTAGTGTTCTGTTGTTTTGTATTGTCTCTACATGGACTATGGTAAGTTTAGTGTTCTGTTGTTTTGTATTGTCTCTACATGGACTATGGTAAGCTTAGTGTTTTGTCGTTTTGTATGGTTTTTGCAAAAACTATGATAGGATTACTGACCTGTTGTTTTTGTAAGATGTGTCTTGTATTTCCCAGAGTTTCAAACACGCCTCAGAAAAGGTGGCTGTAAGGAAATCAGTAGTTATTTTACATATTTATTTTATAAATGATCATATGGAGGAATTATATGGCCAAATAATTCACAGTGTCAGTTATTTGGTTGTATGCTCAAATACCTTCCATTGTCTCGGCAATGACCTTCTTAATGTTGAGTCCTGTAATCCTTGCTCCATGAAGTCGTCTTCGCCTTCGCTAATGCAGAATTTACACATTCGAATACATCGAGCTCCAAACGAACTATATCTACAGCAGTATTCTGAGCACCCTTCTTGCGCCGAAGTCATGGAAAGCCCAATAAAGAAGCACAGCAGCACTATCAACTTCATCTATTCCATTCAGAAATGAAAACACGGTAAATTACTTATCTTGGTACCCTTACACGATATCTTTCTGATTTTGGAAATATCATGAAAATTATATTGCAATGTAATTTTAAAAGTAATGCAATAGTAAGAAACGGAAATTTTCAAACACACGTAACATCATCGTAATTAATACATTATTTTTCACGTTAGTGTTCTGATTGGAAATTAAAACGGATGTGCGTTATCGGGCGCTCTAAGATATATCTCAAATATTTTGTAAATGGACCAAGTTTGCATTGCTATTTCCTTAGAACTCTTTATTAGGTTAAGCATGTATAGTATCGCAATTCATATGTTATTAGAGAGGCGATTTACTGCGGCCTACCTAGGACAGGTATATCCATAACGTTGTATTCCGGGGAAAAAACGCGCCGAGGGGATTGGGGTTAGAATTAGGTCCTCAATAACCTATCGTAACCTTCGCTCGTCCTAAGATACTACTAAATGGGGCAGTCCTTCGGATGATACAGCAAAAACAGAGGTCCCATGTCACAGCAAGTGTGGTATGATAAACATCCCTCCCTGCTCAAATGTTGTAAGCACCGGGCAATAGCGTAATTTTGCAGCCCTTCATTAACAATGGTGGCGTCTCCACATAAGTGAAAAATTCTCATGCGGGACGTAAAACAATACACAACCAACCAACCAATCGAAAAAAATTATTTAATAAAGATATAATCCTCTGAAATTTCAGAGAAATTTATTCTTTTGAATTCATTCATTCTTTATTTCCTCTTTTCAGAGATTTCATTATATATACAAAATTATGTACAAAATAATGTTTTCTTTACAAAGTTATGAAAAAGTTAATAAATTAAACAGCATTGATTGCAAATATTAATGTCTATACAATAACATGTATCTCTACATACATATTATTCACATGTTACATGTAGCATACAGATATATACATTTTGGCTGAAGGGGGCATTGGAAAATTATGTTCGCATTGCAGCTCTACTAAACGTTGCAGAAGCTTTACAAAGAAATTTTGCACAGAGGCAAATAAATGATTTTTTGTCATGTTGGTCGCTTAAGACAGTTGTAGAAAGACCTCCTAGTAATGATAAATACAATTCGTAATCACACATATGTGTTAGCTCTGAGTACAAATGGACGTCAAATTCGTTCACAATACAATTGAAAAATGCGCTTCTGATAGGTTCAGTACCATGACACCACAACGCAGCATGCTGGAAGGGGTCTTTATATGTTCTTTTACATAGAGTACAGATTTGGTGAGATACACAAGGTGTTACAGTCCACATTTTTGCAACAAACTTAACAAATCTGATTTCATCAAAAGAATAGTAAAATTTATAAATTCTGGCTGGTGTAATGCTGTGATGTAAATCCCTGAACATGACAAAACCTCTATCCTTTTCTGTTCTATTTTTCCATGATTCTAGCTGATTAACGTACAATTCTTTTCCAGGTGTATTTTCCGGGAAATTTTGCTTCATTTAAAATATCTGAAGACAATATAGTAAATTTTATTTGAGCACGATTTGCCAAATGTCCCGAATAAATACAGATATTTGTTTACCTTCATTTGCCATAAATTCATGTAGCTTGTATAACAAATTGTTTTGATAACACATCTAGTCCAAGGTTACATAATTTACCAAAGAACATGAGTATTCGTTGGTCAATTTCTGCTTCAATGGGATATAGGCAAGCATGCTCTCACACATATCTGAACGGGTGTTGATTCTGAAGTTTTGTACGTCCTTCAAAACGAAATGTTGAAAGCGGCTCAGTTGCTGTATGTTTGATGTTGTTAGATTATTCCAAGGTTCGCATCCATATAAAGTAGATGGAAGAACTACTTTTCAATAAAGACTGACAAGAGTTATTGGGTTTGCGTTGCATGATAATTCATTACGAATTGCAAATTATGATCTCCTACCTTTGTTACAGCCACTGTTAGTTTTTTTGTAGCACTAGATTTTGATTGCTGAATAATACCTAAGTGTTTGTAACTATCATCTATGGATATTCTATCATTACCTAATGTCCAAGACTGTTGTAATACATGATTTGTTTTACCAAATATAACAATACTAGATTTTTGAGCATTAAAAGAGAAACGCCATAAACATGAATACGTATAAGTATTAACTAATAGCCTTTGTAAACCCAGAGCACTTGAACTTAAGCATGTAATATCATCAGCTAATGTTGGATTTGTTGATTTTGCATTAAAACACTAAAATTATGTTCGGTACATTCTAGAATACTAGAATAATACTAATGCATTTCGTCTAGAAAACTTGATGAGATGCGATTATGAATAATCTTTTCAAAAACTTTGAGGAGGCAAGATAATAACGATACCGGTCGATAGCTGTCAGGGGAATCTTTTGGTTTGTTATCACCTTTGTATATCTGTACGATGAATCCTTTTTTCCAATCAGTCGGTATCTTCCCTAGTTTTAGTATGCTGTTGAATAGGATGTCAATGTAATGTACAACGATCTTCCCTCCATATTTCAAATGTTCAGCTTGAATTCTGTCAGTTCCTGGGACTTTACATAGTTTCAAGGTTGTTATAGCTTGTGAAATTTCTGACTGGGTTATCTCGTTTATTTGGTAAAAGTCATATTGTATAAGTTTCTTTATGCTGTTGTAAGTTGAGTCAATTTCCATTTTTTGTGTATCACTGAAGTTCGTTTAATTTTCTAGGGTGTACATGACAGTGTAGTATGAAGCAAATCTATTGGTTACTGATTCAGGGTCTGTGGCAGTGACACTTTTATAGATTATTTCGGGATAGATTTTGTCTCGGCGTGGACGTTGTCTACTGAGTAGTTTCCAAAAAAGACGAATATCGTATCCCACTGTATGGTCTATGTCCGAGTAAGTGTCTTTTGTATATTTTGCAAATGCTTCAATGTGACATCTGTGGAAATCTCTTTTCGCCTGTTTGTAATTAAAATAGGCCTCGTGGTGCATTCCTCGTGGTCTATCATTGTCTACTCATGTACTTCTCATCTTCCGCTCTTTATCATGTGCTTCCTGTGCGTTTTTAGTCCAATAAGGTTTCGTATGAAGGTTGAACTGTTTTACCGGAATGGTTTCTATAGCACCCGTTAATAAACAATATGTAAGACATTTGTTGAAATTGTTGATTTCACTAAGTGTTCGTGGAATAGTATCTTTTAGTCTAGTTTTTAATTTTTCTGATGCAAGAAATGAATGGGAGCGTACATTATTTTCATCTGTGATTTTATGCCATGCTGGAGTACTGCTTTTGATATTGTGGAGTATATGTTGTTTATTATATACATCAAATACTGCTGTAATAGGTAAATGATCAGAGGTACTCGATAGAGATCCTTCATCGAGGATATCATAAGATTTTAGTAACATTCCCATATATGTGTCTGTAAAAATGTAATCTAACATTGACTGGTTCGTGATAAAAGAATATTCTGTTGCGGGAGATTGGTCATTCGCATCCAGCCAATAAATAGATCTTTACATGGTATTACAACTTATTTTATATATGTCACATAATTTGTCAAAAGAGGGTTGGTGGGTATACATATACATGGATTGTGACCAGAAAAAATCCTGGCTGTTAGCCATATCAGGACTCGATTAAAAAAAATCAAGCATAATGAAACAACTTCCAGATTTAATTGCCGGATACTAAGATCAATCAAAAACCAACAACTAATCAAATACCATCCATAACAATAATGTATATCATAAAATGATTGATTGATTGATTGATTATATATTGTTTAACGTCCCGCTCGAGAATTTTTCACTCATATGAAGACGTCACCATTACCGGTGAAGGGCTGCAAAATTTAAGCCTATGCTCGGCGCTTTTGGCCTCTGAGCAGGAGGGATCTTTAACGTGCCACATCTGCTGTGACACGGGGCCATCCGAAGGACCGCCCCCATTTAGTCGCCTCTTACGACAAGCTAGGGGTGCTGAGGATCTATTCTAACAACCCGGATCCCCACGGGGGTTAAAATGAAAATGGTTACAAGAATAAATCATTCTACAGCATAATTCTTAAAATTAAAATGGTTACAAGAATTATGCTGTAGAATTATTTGAATAGAGTCTGTAGATCTATAATAAAAATACACCTTAAACATAAATCCAGTGTCATTGTCTTACGATGTCTATAATTGAGGAAACTGTATGAAGTAAAGTGGTGATGGTGGCTGTAGGAGGTATTTGAAATTAATTAATGATGATGAGCTTGTATTTTGAACTGTATTTGGCTACTCATAAAGGGGTGAATTCATTTTAAAAATTGAGGAAATGGAAATATAAATCAAATGATAAAGGACAAAACAAATGGCATGGATAATTCAAACCAGCTAACGAAGCATGTGACGTTAAAGTATAGCAATTTGCTTGACTGCATGTTAAATCGGTAACAACTGTCTAGTTATAAACAAGTTTCGGACCTTCCAATTACAAAAACAGAAGGCTTACACCAATCGTTCTTTGAATTGGAGATCCAACTTCCGTAATCCGCAATCAAGTAACACTACACGCCTGTCGTTATGCCAACTTTTGGTTTTTTGAAAACACAGAAATATGCATATAAATTCAATGATATATGCCGGGGTCCTATTATACCGCGGCACTTAACGATTTCGATTCATATTAATATCTGTCGGCCTGATTTCACTCAATTGTTAATGTTTTATAAATAACTTATATACTGTTGTTTTTATTCATATAAATAAACAAACAGATGTAAATGTAATTGCTTGTTTACAAATAGTCAATTGTGAGGCCACATCTGTATACATTACTACGATACCGCGGTATTTACAACAATGCAGTAAATATCGGTCTAATGATGCTACTATTGAGAAAAAGAATGTTATTTTGTGAAATGTAAATCGGGGTAAAGTTAAAAAAAAAATGAATAAACTTCAGCAATTTTAATGCAATGAAATAAAATGTTCCAAATTGTAGAAGCACAAAAATTAAGAAAAGTGACTTTAAAAATGCTGAGTCTTCACTCGTTTTAAATTCAAACACCGCATTTTCCCAAATTCTGGACATTTTTACTTTTTTCAGTTCAGACAAGTATTGTGTACAATAGTTGTTTATTATCTAAAAATAACTCGCCGATAGATGACGCGGTACATTCGTGACGTATGTAAAAGCGAAATACCTCGGTACCGTAGGACCCGCGGTATCATAGGTCGAGAGTATACTCACTGGACCTGTGGTCACTAGAACGATCACACAGAAAGGTAGGTCTATATATCCTTACTGTGCGTTTGTAAACAATGTACAAGTGTATTAAGTATGGTTTATTGCTGTACGTGCAAGTTTGCTACAAAATGTAGATTGCCTCATTAATTTGTCGATCGATTGATTGGTTGTTTGTTTGTTTTACGTCCCGTCGAGAATTTTTCACTCATATTGAGATGTCACCAGCTGTTGGTGTAGTACCACAAATTTAGACCTATGCTTAGCGCTCAGGGCCGTAGCATTGAGGGTTCTTTAACGTGCCAACGCCTACCGTGACCTCCGCTTTTAAGGTCATATCCGAAAGACCCGTGATTCTCACTTCTAAATGCCGAGTGTTTGGCGAAGGAGCAATCACTACTTATTTTTCGTCTTAGATTTGACGCGGCCATGGCACGAGCGGGGCTCGAACTCGCGACCTCCCGGTTACGAAGCGAACGCTCTAACCACTGGTAGATGTTTGGAAGCTTTCATGATTCAGCGTTGTAAGTCATTAAAAAATTATCGAAAAATATTACAATGTATGGTCGTACAAATTAAAGAAAATACTGAGAATTAGGTTTAGTTAAAATCAAAGTCTAACACTACAAAGATTTGTTTTACCTTTGTCACACATATACCTGCACTTCAATTTCAGAAATGGGGGGATTACAAGTATTAATTAACCTGTTAATTTTAAAATTCCCAGTCGCTGTTTCCGCAAGAAGAATACAAAACTGCGTTTTTAAACCCCTCTTGGTGTTTAAACCATACGCATTGTTACATTATGACGAGGCATGCTATATTTTATGTACTCTGTGATATTCTGAATAGAAACAAATCTTAATTTTTAATGTATTGAAAGCATTGGTTCATGTACGGAAAATCAGTTTTTGACGCTTCTAAAGTGCAATGATAAATCAATGAATACAAAATAATTACAGCATTTAATGAGAGAAAGTTTAATTCAACAGTGCAACATTTAACTCCGGACGCGAAAAAGTCCACTGTTTTTTGTTGTTTTTTGTTTGTTTGTTTTTTGTTTTGTTTCGATTTTTTTGTATTTGTTTGTTTATTTATTTTTTATTTTGTTTTTGTTTTTTTGTTTTGTTTTTTTGTTTTTTATATTATTAATCTTTTTTTTTTTACTACCATTTAAATGATAAAGATATTGAGAAATAATATCCTATTGCGAATGGCAGGATTTTAACTCCTACGAAAATTCTATCAGAATCCTATGGTAAAAAGAATCCTAATATGATAAATAATACCATAATTTTCAGCAGGGTCATTAATCCTGTATAAAGTGTGCTTGGAAAAGACCTCCTAAATATTACGTTCGTAGGATAATCTATTCCGTATATTTAATATTTCATAGGAGTTTTAATCCCATAAACATAACTTGTTTAATGTTGCTTATTAAATGATTGAATTAAAGATAAGTATAACAACTTTGTTTTTAGCATGTGGTGTCTTTAAAATATTGACATAACAAGGAAATTATCAAGATACTGGTGGAAATTGGAATTTAGTCAAAACACTTTTCACTCTTTTCGATTCAGTTCACCTCTCCAATGTAAAATAATTGCCGACGCCCCTATAAAAGTGGCGTTTAGATTCTCTAACTGGCATAAATTTAATTTGTAAAGTTATGTTAAGAAATCAAAACTTATTATGCAAGTTCGATAGAAATTTAACGTTGAAAAACAAAAAAGTGAGAGTAAACAGTACCTTCATCCTCCTCCGATTGTCGCTGTAATAAATGAGATCTAACTATTCGCATTACGTAATCAGCATGTTTTGTCGGATGTGGCAGTTGACCGTTTTAGATTGTGTCATATTGCACAGCACGATTTTGGACACAAACATTCAATTTCTGTCAAGCTCGATCACATACTAGTACTTTAACTCCATCATTAAAACTCGCTGTGCTTGTTAGGACTATTAACATACATGTCAACAGTTGAAGTTGTCGGGGAGACGTGGAGTCTACAATCATTGATTACATGGACCACAAATATAATTCATTAATTAGTGGTTCTTGTAAGTCCGTTGTTTGTTCAAGGAGACAGCCACGAACTCAATGACGTCACTGCCACACAAACTAGATTTCCATTATTACCTCTAAATTTTTTGTTTGAAAAGAAAGTTTTGAGGGTAACAATTTTCTTCCAATGAATGGCATGAATTTTGAAAAGTGAACAGAATTTAAAAAGAATAGGAATGTTTTCACAACCTGGATAACTTCATTCAAACGAAAACTACGTCTTTAATTCGAAATGTCCAGCTCTAGATCGCTCACCATGATATATAACTGAAAGACTCTTTGAGACCAAATTTTTCTCTATAAATAATGTTCAAATTAATTTCATTGCCTCTTTTTTTTTGGATTCTAGCCAGAAAAACAATAAAGATAGATATCACTTTCATAAGCAGGCGGGTTTATTATCAAATGTCACTTTCTGTGTCAGACAATATTTTCACACAAGAAACTCATTACCGCGTGGCAACAGACGATAATATACACAAGGTGCTAGCAGTGAATCGCAAATTCCCTCCCCTCTGAGGACCACACCTGCAAAATCGGGGCTAGTCACCGAGACAAATTTAATGTTGATCAATATTTTTTATCAAAATGCTCGGTAGGTGGAGCGTTTGAAGAATCACGATACCAACTGGAAGGGTATTATTGCTAGCGCCCTCTGGCGATACCATACACGTTAGTTTTTTGCAGTTAATGCGCATGCTAGGGTGCCATAGTGTGACATTCTGGGAGTTGTATAAAACAGAGTTTATCACACGAGTAATAAAAATGTGATAGAAACAAGAATTTACAAACGGCTATCAGATTTTTATTTATTGATTGATTGTGTGTTGTATTGCGTCCCGCTTGGGAATTTTTCACTCATATAGAGACTTCATCATTGTCGGTGAAGGGTTGCAAAACTTAGGCCTATGGTCGGCGCCTATGGCCTTCGAGCAGGGAGGGGTCTTTATCGGGCCACACCTGCTGTGACACGGGGCCTCGGTTTTTGCGGTCTCATCCGAAGGACCGCCCTATTTAGTCGCCTCTTACGAAAAGCCAGGGATACTGAGGACCTATTCAAACCC